>JAUYWH010000003.1:8288700-8309070 GCA_034779795.1 Ctenopoma multispine
GGGGTAGATGGTGTCAGAGGCCCATGGTCAGAAGTGTGTGTGGTGTGTATGTGTGTGTGTGTGGGTAGTAGGGGTGGGGGTTAAGGAAGAATGAATGAAAAAGAAGGAAAAGGAAAGGTTAGTTCCTAGGAGGTAGTAGGGAGACGATGAGGAAAGAGTATGTGGGTGGGGGAGGGGGCGTCACAACAGGAGAGAGAGAGAGAGAGAGAGAGAGAGAGAGAGAGAGAGACAGACAGACATGGATTAAGGTAAGACACAGAAAGTGAGATAATGGATAAGTAAAGTTAATGAAATAAGGCCGTGATAGGGATGAGTTAAGATAAAGTGAGTGTCTAATACTGAGGATTTCCTGTGCATTTTAGTGGAACATTAGGAAAATGTAGCAGGAAGGATGGACAGATGAGGAACTGATTTGCTGGGACACAGGAGCGGGGAGGAGGAAAAGTAAGGAGAAAAAAGAGTAGTTGAAAACTTTACGGCTGACAGTTAAATTTACTTACGGCCTGTGTGTGTCAATGCACTTGTGTGTGTATTGCAGTGGGTGGAATAGCACAGCAGGGTGCCTGGTGTTTGTCCTGCAACATGGCTTTTAGGCTTTTTAGTACTTCACACTCAAGTTGTCTTCCCTTTTCTTTAGAGGCTCGTTTCACCTAGCTTTAAGAACCCCTCTTATTTTCTCCTGTTCTGTTTCTTTCTCGCCTTTTCTTTGTCTTGCTCTTACAGACAATTCAGGAAGTAAATTAAATGATCAGCTCATATTTCCATAGATTATATACATGCAGCTTTCAATATTTGCCTGGCCATCCACAAATTTCATATCTGTAAAGAGGTGTGCTTTCTAATACCAGAGGATCACGTTATTTGTCTGGAACAAATTAAAATAAAACCTCAGTGGGTGTGTCTGTTGTCTGATAAGAAAAAAACAAGTCAGCCGCATGTTTTGCTTTTCAAATAAAATATATTTTCAGGAGTATAAGGTGTGAAGCAGCAAAATCAGGATTTATCTCGTCTGCTACTCAAAGCAGTTTTAAAGTCAGACTCCTGTCTTGAAGTATAAGATAAAACAAGTGCTTCTTTCTTTGTTTTTCAAATATATTCAGGATGTATTCCAGCAATATTGCACCTTGGTCCGACAACCTGACTTGGACTATAAAAATGCAGTTATGAAACAAACTGCATACGCATAGTCTTGAGGATGTAAAAAGGTTCGACAGCATTCAATTTTATAGATGAAAAATCAGGAGATTGGAGAGAAGGAAATATGGAAAGAAAAGAGAGTGAAGAAAAATGGCATGTGGAGTGAGAAGTGACAGACCTTTGCAGATGAGTTAGCAGCGGTGGTTGGAAAAGTAGAACGCAAGTGTTTGGGGCACCGCAGTGTTGTTAAAACTCACAGGCCGTCATGTAAAAGTGATCTGTTAAATAACAGCAATTTAGCAACGTACATTACAGTCGTTAAGGGGTGCCACCAGAAACACGTGCTTTAGAGAGACAGGAACATTTGTGTCTGCTGTAAAATTGTAATATTGTATTTAATTATATTTTGTAGCTGTAAACCAAAAGCTGATGACGTAATATGCAAAAGGTCCAAACTGTATCTGACAACTGTCCACTTATTGCAAAAAAAGGACTGTAGCTGCTTGGTTATTAAAAAAAACTATTCCCAGTGTGATATAAAATATTTTTTTTTGGTGTGAATTATGAATCTATACTATGGAAGGAATGATATTACTCAATCTGTCCCTAACCATCACAGTAACCATTGCTTGCTTCAGTCTGTGTAAGTGTGAGATGTTTTGGCGTCAGTCACAAGATCAGTTTTCCAGCTTTATAGAAGAAATCAAATCAAAGGAAAGTTAATACCTCGTCTGTACTGAAAGTATCTTTAATTGCAAAACTGAGAAATATTAGTGTGTTTTTTTTGCTGGGGAAATTCTGCATTAAAGAAATTGCAGTGAGTCACTGTGATAGTATGATCATATTTGGATTAGAATTTTGATTAAAGTCCAGTTTTTGAATGGAGCCCAGCCCTGCATTGACATCACTGAGGCCCTGAAACCTCCCAGGCTTGCTTCCCGGTAGTGTTCAACAGGGAAACGCTGCTTCATTTGGCTTGGTGCAGATAGAAGGGCTCTGGAAGGGAATATAAACTCAACATTGTGGGTTGAAAATGTTCCGCTGTGTGTCTGTAAGCATACGTGTGTGCGCGCATCTTAAGTTTGTCCAGACATTTTCCCCGCCGGGCTGGCCGCTCGCAGGAAACGTATGATTCTCCAGGAGTGGAAAGTGTGTGTGTGTGTGTGTGTGTGTGTGTGTGTGTGTGTGTGTGTGTGTGTGTGTGTGTGTGTGTGTGTGTGTGTATACACGAGAGTTGTGTTGAGTTGCTAGTAACAGTGTGAGCATGGCCTAGTGTATCAGCCTGTTTCTGTCTGTGTATGTGTCTGTGACTGATGTAATGTTTGAGCATTCCCAGAAATTGGCAAACTAAAACATCTCACACACAGGGGTGTGTGCATGGGTATTTGTATGTGTGTTTAAAATCATCAGATATGTCTGGCAGGCGGTTGAGGTGTGTCTGTGTGTGTGTGTTTCTGGCAGAGTTATAGTTTGTTTTCTGTATTTTGGGGGAAAAGACAGCTAGGCAAGAATCAACAATCAACATGTTGATTTATGCAGCTACTAGTTCCTTCCATTACGCCTACAACTACCACTGAAGCAGATTTTGTTCTCCATTATTTTTGATGTATGAGAGTCTTGGCTGTGGAGACCAAGGTCAAAATCAACAGTCCTGTGTTGATTTATGCAGCTCCCAGTTTCCTGCTACTATCGTACATCAAGGTGGGACATTAAAACCATCCACCAGGCAAATGCAGAGTTTATGTTGACTGTAGTTGGTAAGTTGTGCCCTCTACCAAGCTAAAATACCAGTTTTAGAGGTGCAAATTCTCATTTTGAACAGATTACAATAAAAGTGACAGCAAGAATACATTTCCTGCATTGTTAGGATTACTGGTGACAAACAGTAAATAGTAAAGTACTAATATGAGATGTTTTTCTGTCTCTAATTCATTTTTCTAAAGAGTGATCATGCTTTGTTAATCTCTGTGAACTAGTGGTCTGAGGCGCGAAATCTCAAAACCACTAAATCACTTTTGCTGCATGTCAATCTCTCTTCCTCTGTTTCTATCACATCTACTACAAGTCACAATTTTATAACTTCTGGACACATTTTGACCTTTTACATCCTGTATTTCTAATATTAGGTCAATTTTCACACCCCACAGGAAAAACGTGGACTGCTGTCATTCCTCTGATTGTTTATTTTAGGCACTAAGAAGCGCTAAGTGCAAAGCGCTAACAGCAGAACTTGAAAGCTCTGGGTGTGTGTCACAGTAATGAATAGACAAACCACTCCCTCAGCTTTAGTCTTACCAGCTGAGAGATCTGGTTCGTCAAGGTTTGTGATTGATGTTCACAAGACAGTAAAATCACTAGCATGATCCTTTCATGACAGTACAGTTTTGTCCTGCAACTAAACTGGTAAAGGAGTATCTGCTTTGTCCTGTTGTTTACTATCTACTAATGCACACAAAGCAGCTGCATTTATTTTAGAGATCGAGCAACTTAACAAGACCCACAAGCAGATTGGATATGTGTAGACAGCGGGGTTTGTAATGTAGTGTGCTTGACAAGATACAAGTTAAATTAATGTCAGAGGTGAGTTGTGATTTTGCTCTTTCATGCTTTTAAATTCACACTTCATTTGATTATTTTAATGATCAATTAAGCAGTTAATTATTTTTGTGATTAGATTAGTTATGATGAATTTAACTCAGTTGTTTGGTTTATACCATGTCAAAAATAAAAAGTAAATAAAATCACATTATATATCATCCAAATCAAAGCTGACATCTTCTTTCCTTAAGGGTTACCTTAAAAAAAATATTTAAATGAGAAATATTTAGTATTTCACAGGAAGTGAAAGTGACGTTTGACATGTGCTCCAGTGGGAGCTATCATGTCAGCAGTTTTGTAGATGAATGTGATGCTTGAATGAAAAATGAACATGAAGGCCACACCCAGAGGGTGACTTTTGTTTCTACCAGTCAATTTAGTTAAGGTTGTGGAAAGACTGTGGTTATGTTTCAAATTGAATAAGCTTAACCAACTGCTGTGAGAGTCTTAAAGTTTAGTAACGCTGTAGACTGCGTAAAACTATTGATTTTACGCTGGGATTAATAACATTTTTTTGAATCTTGAATTGTGAATAGAATACTGAGGATAACAGGCGCTGCAAGATTGGATATTATGGGATATATTGGCTGGAAATACTTGATATATTGGTATGTTCAGTGTGAACTTGTTTGCTAACAAGCCAACAAGACTAATGCAGCAAGAGTCCGAGGTAGAAACAAATATGTATTGAAGTTTAATTTAATGGAGCTGCTGTAGATGTACATGTAATTTCTTCTGGAGGCAGTAATGAAGTAATATAACAAGTAAGGTAACTTGTTGGTCTTCACAGTGAGTGAAGTAAAGAAATAGTATTACTTTTTTAATAAGTAGTAACTAAAGAGTAATATTACTTGTTCAGCACTGGCTACAATGTGACCATTTATTGGATTCAAAATCAGATGAAAATCAGTTTTATTACCTGAACAGCTTATATTTGGGAGATTTTAAATGTATCATTTTATAAATGTTTAAAAGGGCTAATTGTCATGTTGTGTTTGCCTGCTTTTTTCCTGTTTGTTAGTTTATTTTGTGTTCAAACAATGTTTCCTTGATGAACAAACCACTGGAAAAATAAATTTCAAAACTTCTGCCCACTTTTGTGTCCAAGGCAAACATAGTTCTGCTGTAACTTAAATTTAACCATCCTATTTTTAGCATTTGAAACACATACGCAATTACAACTAATTACGAACTTCCAGACACTTCTTAAATAAAACAAATTATATACAAGTGCATTTGTATATTTCATTTCACTATCTGCTTAATGTATTTGGAACAGAAACACAGTAGACACACCCAAAACACTAGTTCTGTTCAGATATGGCAATGAAGGAGCAAGATTATGTTCTTTGCAGATGGAACTTGGCTGTACAGTTAAATATTTTATTCTTCTGCTGTGATTGGTTTAGGGTAAACCAAATATTTTATACATTTTTAAAACCAGTTTAAAAGTTTTGTGTGCCAGTCCCGCCCATCTGCTTATGTTATGCAACGTTCCATCTGCCTCAAATACATCTTAGAACGTTTGTACATCACAGTTTGTGAATTTAAATTACAATCAAAATAAATTTTCACATGTAGCTATTGAATATAAAACAGTGTGGTTTCCTGTCCAATGTGAAATTGATTGGGACGTGGAATAAACTCAGCCTACATGACATCTAAAAACAAACCAATAGTCATCAGAAAAGAGCGCCCAGATATGTGTCTGTTTCCCAAGCTTTGAATGTATTGATAAAAGATAAAGTTTAATTAGTACACACAGAGAGATCGGCATTTGGTACGTGAGATCCAAACAACAAAACTAAAATAATCCATTTCAGATGGAACAGTTGAGTAGAATATGATACAATGTGCTCTCTGTGCTTTAATTGGTGGAACATGGAGCTTTGCTCTGTCTACATAACATCTAAAAATGCAGCGAGACACATCAAAAAAGGCCTTTCTAAGACGATCATTTCCCGAGGACAGAAGGGAAGAAAAATCACTCAAAGACGAGGAAGAAGCAAGCATAATTAGTTTGACCACCATGCCATTTGAAACGGCATTAGCAATAACAAATCAGAAAACAATACAATATGAGAACAAAGATAAATTAGAAGATTTGTGTTCTCATGGTAAAAATGAGTGAGCATGAATAAGAGTGTTCTGTGGACGGTTGTGAGCGTGCGTGTACATCTGTGTGTGTGTGTGTTTGTGTGTGTCAGGGAGAGTTAGTGAGTGGGTATTTGTGTGTAATCATGTACGTCAGGCCGTCATGAATGGTGTGTTTGAGACAGACCGGAGTGTGGAGTTCCTCGGGCTAGACCAAATTGGAAACAGAAAAACAAACATTCCCTAGGAACCCCCGCTCTCCACCTCACCCCACCCCCCTCATCTGCCGACTAGTGGCGCAGTCCAACCTGTCTGGGACAATGTAACGGTCTATAGTCGGACCGGACCACACACATTCATAGAGGGGGGTGGGAGTGCAGGGAGGCGGCCGTGGCAGTGGGGAGAGGGGAGGGGGGGGCTCGCAGCCACAATGACAGTTGGAAAAACAGAAGAAGCATATGAATATGACAGAGAGCTCTGTGATGGATTGATGGGAAAGGCAGAGAAATGGAGGAGGGAAAAGGAGATGGGGAGTTTAAAGCTGATGGACATGAGCTGTGCAAATGGGAGCTGTAATAGGGCGAAAACGAGAGTCGGGAATGAAAAAAATAAGATAAGTCACAGTGGAGAAGTAGAGAAAAAAGGATAAGCAGAAAAACAGAGGGGCAAGAAAAAGCGGCTGAGTGATTGACTAAATGAGTAAGCAGCAGCTTGACTGAGTCAGAGTTCCACAGGGAAAATATTTAGTCACACTCACTCTTTAATAAAAAGAACTTTTTTCCTCCCTTTTCTTTTCCTGTTGTGAGTACTACTGATGAGTAAGTCGCTCTCATTTCTGGAGAGAACGTTTTTGCTTTCAGCCTCTAATAGCTAATGCTATTATGTGGTCAGCCATGTAATAACCGGAAGAGCACGTGTTTGTGTGCGTGTGGGTGTGTGTCGTGTAATCTCACAGTTAGCATTTTACAGCTTGGAGAGAGTATCAGAATGTATGTGAAGTACCTTTGTGTTTGTGTATGTGTGTGCGTGTGTTTGCATTCGCTGGGCATTGCTAAAGTGAAATATTACTTTCATGAAGCATAGGTTTATCTAGTTTATCTAGTTTCATCTCAAATGTCTACCTGGAACTCGTGAACCACTTTTTGTAAAACATACTTACATGCTGAAAAACATTACAGTTTTAAGATGGGAGGATCTTGAAAATGACTCATAATTTCAGGAATGACTCATAATGTGCTTTACTTTTCATGCCAACCACCTTTTTTTTTCTTTTAAAATAACAGAGTTTTCTTTCGGATTCGGAGTTTTCTATCTATAGTCCAAACAAGAAAATTTTAAACTGCATGTGGAAGTGGTCAGGACCTCGTGGGACCAGGTATCCTGGGACGTGGAAGCCCTTCAACTGCATCAAGTTTAAAAGCTAGAGTGCAACTTTCAGTGGAAACATAAAATTAATTCTTCTCTCATGTCCAAAGAAAGACACAAATGTTTCATGTGCACAGCCTCAGAATAACAAAGAAGATAAAAACAGCGTCTTTATGAGTGACCAAAAACAAGTTCCAAATATAGACTATAGACTCTTATCCACTGCTGATACACACACACACACACACACACACACACACACACACACACACACACACACACACACACACACACACACACACACATACACGCACTCGCACTAGTCAGACTGACCCAAGGAAATTGGCTTTGTTTAAATACAGACTCAGATTTAGATTTGTGGTATGAGAGAGAGATGGAAAGAAGAAGGGGTGGCAGAGAGAGGGAGAGAGAGAGGAGTGGTACAGACAAAGAGGGTGGGGTGACTTTTGTGGTCGGGGCAACAAAAGGGGGAACTGAGAACTGGAGAGTCTGACATTTAACGCTACACTGACCAAATAAATTGCCAGCCACAGTTACAGTCACTGGAAATTTGATATGCGATCGTTAATTTTATTTATTAATACCTAGTAATTGCTTTGACTGCTTTATTCATAAAGCGATCAATATTGAAATAGAGCGAATGATAGCTGTGGAGAAAGAGAGATGTCATGTTGGTGCTGCTACCACAGGCTGTAATGGTTTACTAATTTGAAATAATTTCTAATGGTGTTATTGCAGTAGTTGCTTTTTTATCACCAATTTACTGAAACAGACTGCACTGAAGTATTTTAGCTGACTGTGTAGATGTAGTCACAAGACTGCACCAACTTCTACAGTGCTCCTTCTCTTCCACATGTGCATGTGTACATACGCTTGTAAATAGCAGATTTTAGAGAAAAAAAATGATGCCATTAAAGGTTTTCACTTTGTGATAAATTGTCTTGACTTCATCCTGGAACAGTCTTCACATATGGAAGGCGTTGTCAGCTGTCACGTCTGGTGATAAAATAAAATTGGTACGGTTAGAGACTTTGACTGGCTTAAGTCTCGGAAGGGCACCAAACATTTTTTCCTATTGTGCACCTTTGATCAGCCAGTCAGTTTAGAAGACTGGATGAAATTGTTTCCTGTTAATGTTAAATTTGAACAAAACGTCTGAAGCCAAATATGTACCAGCAATGTCGCAGAATGTGCTCATTTCTAACATGATTTGTCTTTCTGTCATTTCTAGGTTGTCAAGGTGATGGTGGACTCTGACAGCCGTGAGTGTGAGCCTCAAGCAACCTGAAAAAAAAAATCACAGGACGAGAAGGACTGCCTGCCCTGTATCTTTTACATGGATTTACAGCACACTTGATCAAACAGAAACTGAAGCTGGTGTTACGTGGAGTTTCTTCTTAAACAAAAGAAGCTGAGAAGTTTTTGGTTGGTAGTTTAGTTCATGGACCTGTGTGGAGTTACATGGACCTGATGAAGGGAATGGAGGGATATTAGTTTGGACCTGACACCTGGTTTCTGCTTCCCGTTACTGTGTGGAATACACAGGGCCAGTAGCCGAACTGTGCTGCTGGACGGACCGCTGCAGGGTTGGGACGAATCGAGCCGCTTCAACAGAGTTGATGCCAAGACCAGGAGCCAGCCATGATGTTTTTATAGCCTGATGATTAGCAGAGGTAGGACACATATATTTTTTAATCTGTCCTGTCCTTTTTTTCTTATTAGTATATGATAAGATGTTTAATGTCTTTACTATCCAGATGAGCTCAATTACTTGCATTTAATGCTGAGCATCACATAATAGAAATAAGTCAAAAACTTAATATTTTTACTATGCATAAAGTAAGAACTTTTTTTTTATTGTTTGTCACCCTTTTATTATATATGATACATTAATGTAGTAACGGTGGCATCAACACTTGTTAATGTATTTTTAAAAAATATATTTTATGGGGTAGTTTATTCTGATTTACAGTATTCTCAGTATTGACTACAGTAGTCAGTATTATTGAGTATTGTTTTGTTTTATTGTATTGTTTCATAAACTTCTATACTCAGTGTGTAGAAGTGGCTTTGATTTTCATGCATTACTCACATTAATGCAGATTAAAAATGCATCATAGGCTTTTAATGCTACATTGCAGACTTGTTTTATTTATTATCATGTGTGTGCTTTGTGATGCGTCTCTGTGCATTTTGTGTATGCATGTTTGAACACAGAGGTTTTTTGTTTTTATTAATGCTTTTAGCGAAATGAGTCATGAGTTATTTTAAAACTTAAAAAACAAATAAAGTACATGCATCATTTCTTTAGATTACAGAACAAAAGTTTCGATCAGCATCTCTGGTTCATAAAGCGCAACCAGTGTGTGGGTCTTTGGAGTTTAGCGTTTACAGTTTTGCCTGCATGCACAGGGGGTAGTTTACTGAGACTAAATGACTGCTGATAAAATGGCGTTATGCTGAGCAACGGTAGTCTGATTATGAAAAGCAGCTCTTAGTCATCAGTGGTGGAGGAAGTAACTGTGGTGTGTTGCCTAAAAAATCTACCCATATGCTGTGGTCTTAGGGTTTAGCTTAACTTTTTGAGGGTGCTGAAGAATGTTTTTGACTTTTTAGGGCAGCTGACTCTTAGCAAAACATTACCTGCTCTTCCATCATGCCTCCTTTATTGCACTCCGGTTCAGTAAACCTCATTAGCAGAGCTTGTTAGTTCCTTACACTCACTAAAGTTTAGTGGTAGCAACTTTGTCAGTTGTTTGCTCTGTTAGGTAAAATTATATGTACTTAGACCAAAATATGTAAGTAGTTGTGACCAGCTGTGTCTTGTTAAGTAGATCTTTCTGGCACTATTACCTTGTAAATATGGTTAATGTGCTACATTTACTTACTACAGTGGTAGTAATATTTATAATACCAGTGGAATAAACTTCTAGAAGCCACCGTATTTGGTATCGTGGCAATGGCGATCTTGCAGCTACATTTACTGCACAATTTTCTGTTAATTAAATGTGGTGCTTTATTTAGAATGAATACAGGGTCAGTTTGTTGACAGTGTCTTAAGCGTTTGAATTGAACAGGCTTCTGTTTTTGTTGTTGAGCATTCAGGCATTTAAGAAGGTGCTCACACATACTCAGGCTATGATACTACAGGAAATGCTTGTGAATACAGTTGAGGTTATTATGTAAATGTGCGCACAAAGCTGCAGCGGTTTGTGGTGTAAGGTACATTGTAATTATAGTGGTGTCAATATTATATTGTTTCTGTTTAAATACTGTATGTCGAGCCGACTGTGTTTGTGTGTGAATGTGTAGAGCAGGCAGGATTTTTGTGTTGTCATTTTATTGAGTTTGTGCTGGATATGCAAAAATCCTTTATTATGTAGTTGTTTGTATGTTGTTCTAAGAGAGTGCATGCGTTTGTACATTTTCATAAAGTAAGCAGTTGTGTGTGTTTAATATAGTGATATGTTGTACAATGCACTTCAACCACACTGTATTTTGCTGCATCAGGACTGTTACATTACATTTAAATACGCACACATAGACAGACAGTCATCAGTTGTACCATGTGTACACACACATACACACAATTGCTGTATTATCCTCCTACACCTGTGTCACCAAACACACTGTATCGGTTTGTTTCCTTTCTTTTTCTCACACAGAGTCATGCTCTTTTTTTTTCTTACTGTCTCAAGAGTATTTTTTTGTCCACAGTGTGAGTTCTGAGTTATTTAAGTAACTCAGACATTGTTTCTAGAAAGAAACATTTGCTGTTGTTTTGTACTTTGAAGCACAATTGTAATCACTCTAATAGTATTAGGGAGGTGGTTCAGGTCTTAGTGGATAATTTACCAAAATATGCTCCAATAAAGAGGAAGTATGTTTTGTGTGTGTAATGAGGTGAATTGACCAAATAAGAGACATTGCAGCAAGGTTGATCAACTTAAGTTTTCTCTTTGTGCGTGGGATCTGCTTTGATGAGATGGTAAGATAAGACTTATCTTTTGAATTTCAAAAGTGGCGTTTTTAATGGATTTTTTTGTATTTTAGTGTGTTTAGTGCACATAGTTTAGTGCAAGTCTTAGTACATGGTTGGGTAAGTACACTCAGTATGTAACATGTGTGTGTTTATGTATGTTTTCCATTATGTGGTATGGTGGCTTTGCTTGGTGATGTTATTCAGCAGGGCAGATTGCTTTGAGCTGCTTGATGCTTTTGGCTGTGGTTTGTGTTTGTGTGTCCAGCTATGTCTTTACATGCACATGTTTGCATGACTTCATCTGTGTATATACACATGTGCATGTATGCACACTTTTATGCACACTGTGTGTGTGTGTGTGTGTGTGTGTGTGTGTGTGTGTGTTGTGGTATTATTGTCTTTGATGTGCTAGCACAAGTCAGATTTTTTTCAGAGTTTTAAAACACTGAGGAATGTTGACTAGAGACAATTCAGTCGGGCCCCCAAGCAGTGATACTCACAAGCGCACTTATACACACAAACACATTACTGAGACATTCACAGGTTTATTTATTTCTGATGCAGTGGCCAGCAGATGAGCTTTTGCTCCTCTGAGACTGTGAATCTCCATGTGTTTTTTCTGTCTGTAACTGTGTGTCACTCTGCATGTTCCACACACATACATCAAGTCACAGTAGAACATGATTCAGTAGAAAATCTGTGAATGTGTGTATGTAAGCTACCTGTTGACCTATTTCTGCAAATTACGTCAAAATGGTGCTTCATTGTGTGTGTGATGATCTCATCTTCCCACTATTATAAAGCAGGATGTGCCTCTAATAGTTCTCACAACAGGTTTTTGTGTCTATGCTTCAGTGTGTGTTTGTGTGTGTGTGTGGGTTTGTATGTGTGTGTGAACAGCAACAAATACCCATTCATCATTTTGCATCAAACCTCTAACCCACCTACACGCACACCACACACACACACACACACACCTACATACACGCTGAAGGTGTTTCTCTTCACTCCTAAAATCCCGAACTACAACTGATTGTACTGAATTCAAATTAAGACATATTAATTATGCAGCTGTCATGGCAATTAATGACTTAATTTGTTAGTTTGCTATTGATCGACTTGTGTAAAGGATACAGAATCAATCAAAGATCAAATGTCTCATTTATCCATAGGTTTGTTTTTGCATCCTCGTATTATCGTTTTTTTGGGTCGTCACTAGTATTTCATTTCAAGAAAGCCAAAAATGGTCATAAGTCTTTTTCGGTTCACCTCCACACTGGCACGGCGCTCCTGACCGCCGTCTCCGATGCTCACTGGCTGTTTTGTCACCGTACACAGAAGGAAATAAATGGCAGTCATCAGCGCTGTGCCAGCACACGTGTGGGGTTCATAAACACTTGAGTTCCGTTTATGTCTGCGCTTATAAATAAATTACCCTACATTAAAGTCAATATTAAACACCACAGGGCAGGAAAAAGGAGGTGAATCATGATTATTATGACCCCTTTGGTTTTTGATACAGAGCTGCTTTAAATCGGTGTGAAATCACAAATTAGGAGACGTGACGTGACATCCTGTAGTTTTCTGTGCTGTCACTTCTCTCTTATGTTTGCAGCGACCATTATGCTATATTAGCAACTGGCCTCAAACCTGGTATTGCTTGGTGTTTCTAATGCTTTCAGGAGTAAAAGGGTGAGTTGTTGAACTGCAGTGCATCATGGCAACACTAAAGTTTGTTCTGTTTGTGTCTGTGCACTGCAACATCACTGCTTAATGGTCAACTTGTCAACACTCACAGTTTTAGGAGTTTACCCAGTTACAAAAGTTTTCTCTGCCCCCAGCTTTTACTTTCTCAAATTCACCAGGGTGCATGTCTCCAAAAGTTAGGCCAGTATTGCTAACTGGAACTAATTCTCAATCTAGCCAAGCCCAAAGTGTGTTGACCAGAACACTGCAAAATCTGACATCTATATACGCGCTACGCCTGCCTGAAATTTCAGTGTAACTTAGTGTAGCTGACTGCACTGGCACTTGCCACTATCACCTCAGCTTGGCTTCTGATTTGCTCTGTGGTTGATAATTAGTCAGTATAATGTTGCAGGAGCTATTCAATATTAGCCTCCAGCTTATGATATGTCTTAAAGCATGAACTAATTAAGTTAAGGTACTTTGCTGGCTCAGTGAATTGTCAACACTAATGGAGGGATAATATTGCGTATACTACACAAATCCATAGCAAATTAAACAAAAGCATACTAAGTAGTAGTATGTGTTTGATTTAAAAAACGAACATTAACTCTGTTCGTATTTATGCAGGGATGTGTTTAGTGAAGCAGCCCTGACACAGGTTGACATCACTGTAACTAAACTGTGGGACATTAGATGTGAATGTATCTTTGAACCTGCTGCTTTCCTTGCACAAGGAACTCAAAATTGCTTTATTGGGAGCTTTCACTGAAACAGCTCTGAAAATCCCTCTCTCCTCTCATCCACCTGTGCTGTGCCTGGGTATGTTTAGGGCGCTTTTTTGTCCAGCCTTTCTGGGGATAAAATCCATTAATCAGATTAAGAATGGTAACCAGGCAAAACAAGGGCAATAGACCTAACCTAATTTTTAAAGTGTCTACCAATTTATCTTCCTCTCTGTATGTTTCTGTTTGTAGCAGGATTGGGGGTTGAAATTCATTAATCTGATTAGGTTAGCAACTGACCAAGCTAGAGGGAGAAAGGGAGATCAGGCCCCAGCTAGTGGTTCAGTATTTTAGTGTTACCGCAGAATTACGCTTCAAGCTTGATGCTTTAGCGTTTCTGTGTGTCTGTGCATGTGCGTTTGTGAGGCAGAGGCATCTGTTGTGTTGAAATTCGTGAACTCGTCTGAACATATGTGTGGAGGTAGTACTGTGTACACAAGAGACTCCTGCGCAGTTAGGTAATACTGATAGAAAAACTAGCAAGGTGCGATACCACATTAGCATGCAAACACACACATACACACTTGCTTAAGTCTGTAATTACTAACACACATGCCACTTAGTGCTTATCCAAAGCTTTCCCCACTGACTACATATTTGTCTGTGTGCATGTTTGTGTGTATTTTCCAAGCTGTTAGATCTGCATATGTGTCACTACTTGCTTTCACAAAAACCCACGCTCCACCCATTTACTTACAGATTGCCTCTTTAATGATCTTTGCCTGTGTCTGAGGCTACCTGTTGCATGCATGTGTGTTTATGCATGCTCGTGTGTAGGTTACTTTTGTGCCTTCGTCCGGGTGCACAGATGTGGGTGTGTGTTTTTGTGTGGTGTAGCCAAGTGAACAAGTGTTAACAAGCTCTGTGCAGACTATTTATTTAATCCATATGCTGGTGAACTATACAGCTGTGTACTGCTGCTGGTATGTCTGGAAGGAAAAATCACTCTGCATTTGCAGCTTTGTCTGAGGTACAGAAATTATTCGGTCAGCTCCAACTGTGTGACTGTTGTACTGTGTTTTTTTGTTTTTTTTTTAAACAAGGGGTATTTTGCTGATATTTACTATTTTTAATATGTATTTCTCATAGGGGTGACATCCTTTCAGTGGTTCTTTCTATCTCTGTCACCAACTCTAGCATCCTTCACCTTTTATATGAATATTTTAACAGCTTTATGGTTGCTTCTGTGGATTAATTTACATACATTTCATACCATATTGTTGAATTCAGTTTATTTTAACTGCAACAAATAAAGGCAGAGACTCGTGTGTTGTTGATAGTGCTGTGCCAATTCAGCTGCACTAGCTTCGCTTCCCAAGACAATAAAGACAGACTCGCTGGGAGCTGACAGGCTTGTGGCTGGTGTTGGTGCTGCAGCTAGCATCCAACTCGACTAGCTGAAGCAGCCAGAGTGCCTGGCAGCAGCTGAGCAACTTGCCAGAACAATAAGAACAGAGTAGCTGGGGGCTGACAGATAGTTCCAACTGGTCGTCTTTTTTCAGATCCAGGTGCCAACCAAAGCCAAACGCAACCAACTCAGTCACCACGCCGCAGTGGGTTTCACAGTAGATTGCTGCGTTTGTTTGAGTGTGTTGCCAGTGCTTGTGTAGAAGAAGTCCTGGTATGTCGAACAATGTGGGCACATTATTGGAAAGATTCTGATGATTTTTGTGCACATATGCTGTTTGTTTATGTCCAGCAATACATTATTTATTTATGTCATGGCTGCCAATATTGGAATGATTTCGGCACCTGGCGACAGAGGAGGGTGGTGAAAACGGAGATGTTTGCTCGCTTTGTTTGAATAGTAAGTCTTCTCAAAACAGACTTGTATGTATGTATGTAGTGGACTTGAATATCTTTTCTTCACTTTGCTTTACCATCTACCTTACAGTTGTATAATTTCAAAAATCATTAGACATCGTCTAAAAAATGAAATTTACTTTGGTAATTAGTTTCAATCGTTGATAAGTCTGTGTAACATCAACTTAACATTAACTTAGCTATTTTTACTAGCTAGGCTTTTACATTTTCATTGATAACTCAGCGGTTGCGGCATTGATTGCAACAACTATTCACAGATGGCTCCATTGTGTTTGTGTGTGTGTGTGCGCGTGAGAGAGAGGGACCGAGACAGAGAGAAAGAGGCTAGACTAATCAATGTGCCATAATGAAATAATGTGGCAGTTAATGTTAAGATAGTGGCAGACCGCCACAAATACGGCAGTGTACAGTATGGAAACACAATATATGTTGTTCCCTTCTTCTGTTTTTTTGTAGGAAGTCTTCCTCTGAGTGCGATGACTCAGTGTTACTCTGCTTCCTCCACATCATGTCTTACAGATGTCACGTATTTGGTCTTAACAAATCAGTGCTGAGCAGGTCGACCTGGAAAATGGATGTTTTTGTCTCCAGCTGCTTTGAGTCACCCGGATATATTTGACTGCAATAACAAACACTGTTGAATGTGACTCCTGAATCTTTTCAGGGCCAATAGTCAGTAATGGAACATGAAACATTCCAAATTGTTAAGGACATAGGAGGACCTGCTGTGTCTTTGAAGGCAAGAGGAAGAGGTACAATGAGATATTGGCAGAGGAATGGATTTAGCTTCTGTAAAATGAAGCTGTGATTGAAAGAGTGGGTGAGAAAACTACTTAAAGTGTCTGTAATATACCATACTAATAGAAACGGGGAAAGACGGCACTGAGATGATCGGAGAGTAAGAGGCATGGAGATACACAAGTGAATGTGTTATCATCAGGTTGTTATGATGGACCTGACACAGACTTAATAAGGAGGTGTCTCAGCTTTGTTTAGTTAAGATCTTATTGAGGACTGCTGCAGCTTAAGTTGCACACACTTCTATGGATTCTTGACTCTATTTTCTTTTGGTTACCTGTCGTTTTTATTATTTTAGGGGCACTGGGGTACATCTGTTATGTTGTTTATTGATGGCAATTCACTGCCGATCTCTGAGCTAAAATGAAGTTTCCTCCTCAATTTTGTTCCATTTGTTAGAAATAAGACATCATAAGCAGATATATTTAACTTTTAGTATACTATAGAATCAGGTGTTTACAGACAACTTTAATTGTTAATTTCTGATGGTATTGTTGTATGATGCCAAACGAGTCAGATTTTACTTTATATGGACCTAAACTTTTTTTCCCAGACATCTGCCTCAGCTGCTTAATGAAAGAAACTTAAAACCATTAACTCTTTTGGAATATTAGGCTTAATACTTACTTTTAGACTATGCAAAAATAACTTGTGTGTGTGTGTGTGTGTGTGTGTGGTAATCTTTGTGGCACGTTCTTTGCCATTAGTGCATTACTAAACAAGGCGGCAATTGATTCAGAAGGTTTAGCTGTCTGGTGTGTGTGTGTGTGTGTGAGAGGGAGAGAGAGAGAGAGAAAATCTGTGAATGTGTGAGTGTGTGTGCAGCTGTATAGCAGGTTTCTAAGTGCAGAGTGTGTGTTGTTTTTAGAGAATTGTTTCCGTGCGCCTGTCTGCACCATATGGTCCAATGTGGAAAACGGCCCCTTTAGGGGTCTGTGTATTGGAATATGTATGTGCGTTTGTGTGTGTATGTGAGAGAGAGAGAGAGAGAGAGAGAGAGACACACAGACACAGAATGTGTATTTGTGTGTATAAATGTGCGTAAAGCAGTCTGGTCTGCCTAGAGTGAAGCTGTGAAAACAAAAGTGTCTTGAGGAAAAAAAAAAAGACGATATAGGAGCAGTGATGTCAAATATTACCACTTACTCTCTCTCTCTCTCTCACACACACACACACACACACACACACACACACACACACACACACACACAAAATTATCTCTTTAATTTTTCCCTCAGTAATCACTTTCTTTTCTCTTGTTTTTCATTTGTCTGTTTGTTTTCTGCTTGTCGTTTATTTTGTCTAATTGGCGTAAACCTCAGGGCTGTGGTAATGACTTCTGAGGTTAACGAGCTTCTGCTAACAATCACTCACTCACTTGCGTACACACGTGCGCGCGCACACACATGCACAAGCACGCACTTGTGCAACAGTGCACACACTCGCATGCACGCTCAACTCGGCATGTATATACACTAAACAGAGCTGTAAGCTAATACTTACAAAAAAACATCACATTCATATGTATGTTCACAGGCGTGTGTGTGTGCACTTCACAGACATGCACGTGCATAGTCATTGTACATCACACTAATTTATGAGGCTGTCTTACAAAATCTGAAACCAGTGACATTATCAGAATTAGAAAAAAATAAATTTGTGAACCGTGTTTGCAGCTTCACTTTGAGTGTCAGATCAGAAGTTAAAAGTACATTTGCAACAAAAAAAAACAACAAAAAAAAAAACATAACATTGTAGAGTTGTGTTTGAGTAATTCACAGACTCATACCCTTTCATTCTAAAATACCTCAGCAACAAAATCAAGTCCAAAAAGATAAATATTAGTGTCTGAAGATAGAATCAGTTCCTCTTCATTTTAAAATTAAGGAAGGATAGAGGAAGCGTGTGAAGAACTTTTACCAGCTCTTTACTTCCTCTTAGAACTGACTCACTAAATCACTCACACACCCAGTCATCCAGTGGCAGGCCTTAATACTCGGGTATGTGCTGGAGTCCAAAAGCTGAAGTTTAAGCTTTTGAAAACAGCAGTTTTACATTCGGAGTCAAACTTGGATGAATTCGGCAACTATTATGCTGTGTTTGGTTCTCTTCAACTGCAACGTCAAAGTGTTTTGAATTTGCTGCTGATCTGATTTGGGGCCTCTGTCTAGCATCAGCTGAGACTCTAGAGTATTGTAGTATTTAGAAGCTTGCACCCTGCAAAGTTTAAGGGAAAAAAATTTCTTAGTGAGAAAAGCTGAAATAATAAATAAAACTAGTCTCTAAAACATATACTTATAGGATGGTGAAAATGTATTGGAGAATGTAGTGTTTCATCAACAAATATGTTGTGTTAGTATTTTATCTAAAAATAATAGACAAACAACTTTCTATATGTGCAGTAATTGATACTATTACTGTAGTATTACTTCCTGTAATCAAAAGAAGGCATTTGTGAGTGTTGTCAATCAAAAGCTATACTACCTGTTAGCATGAAACCCTGGAGTGACTGTGCTACAAAGCTATCTAATTCATCTAAATGGTCCATCGTTTAAAAACATCGATTCATTCATTCTCTTAAATTTACCAACACATTAGGTTGGTTTTGAATGTGTAGCTTTGAGATGCTAAATTCCGCTAAGCCTCATTGATGACTGGAATCACACTTTAGTCTTGACAGCAGTCCCCAGCTAGTTCTCCCAGTGTGAACCCTGCTTGAATTTCTCTTTCTTTCTTTCTCTCTCTGTATTACTCTCTCTGGTATCTTGATATGGTCTGTGTTCTGCAGTGACTTCTAAACATTTACATTTCTGCTTTCAAGTGCTGTTTATATATGGCCCTTATCTGCTATCTAACACACACATACACACGCACACGCACATTCGGACAGGGACAGACGGTGAATCAAACCTTTAGTCGTCCTGACAGCAACACTGTTGCTATGTCCATAATAGGACAGGAGGAGAGAGAAAGAGGAAGGCAGTAAAAGAAAAGAGTGCCACATAGACAGAAGGAGTGGGAGGCAGATAATTTGCCACCAGAGTGTTTTGTGGTGAGGTGAGGCATGGAACTCTGGTGACTTTAGCTCACAGGCTTTTTTGTGATTCCACTGATTCCCTGTAGTGAGATTTCTCTTTTCATCTCCCCCCTTTGATTGCTGCCTCTGCCACAGAACAACACCCCTGGGACTGGTAGGAATTCGTTGTGTTGCTCAAGGACACTTTAGCAGGGTGGATTCTTTTATTCCGGGGGGAGATAACTTGGCCTTCTTGTTAAAGGATGCTTTAGTCTTTAGTCACTTTGCCACCCTACCCTGTTACCCTTGACATGTGTGCTGCAACACTGCCCTATCTTAATAAACGCTTGACAAATTTCCAATGTGGAAACAACACTTTGGGGACCAGTGGTTTCACCCTCTTGTTCACTCTGTAGGACAGGACAGAAGACGTACACTGTGCATAGTAAGGTTGGGATTAAACAATTAAACCATTTTACAGCAACCGTGCCAAAAGTACTTTTGTTCCAGATTCTTTATTGTGAATACTTAATTCAGTATAAACTGAATATAGAAATCTTTCTTTCCACTGTTGGTAATAATCATCTTGCTACCTTATTTTTATCTTGTGACTTCTTTGATGCGTACTGAATGAACCAGCTTTGAGTGTTAGCTTCTAACATACTTTGGAGTGTGTCACTGGATGCTCAGTGGCTCTAGAGATGTTGCTCAGAACCAAGCCTGATATTTGAAAAGACGGGTCTACTACAGGATCAGTGGACTATCACATCAAACATGTGATCACGTAGTAACAGATTATTGGAATGTTATTGGCTCGAAATCAACAATGTATGTGTTGTTAGCTGTATTTTAGTGAACTAATTCATCTTCCTCTATGGAGGATAGTTGGATTTATTGTTTCAGGGACATGTGCTATGAATGACAGGATGATTAAGCAAGGCAGGCTTTTGGAGAAGAAGAGAGTGATAGAAAGCCTTGGTACAGTGAAATGAGAGAGAGAGAGAGAGAGAGAGAGAGAGAGAGAGAGAGAGAGAGAGAGAGAGAGAGAGAGAGAGAGAGAGAGA
>JAUYWH010000003.1:8322005-8340174 GCA_034779795.1 Ctenopoma multispine
ACACACACACACACACACACACACACACACACACACACACACACACACACACACACACACACACAAACAGTGAGTGCCAGAGCTGGTCTAGGCGTGGGCCCTTGCAGACGTAAATTGCTTTATTTTAATAGTTGAATGGTAGAGAAAAGAGCGAGAGAGGAAAAAAATGGTAAAACACTAGAACAGCCATAGAAAGAAGATTGGATTCAACACAGAAACCATCTCTCTCTCTCATTCTCTGTCATTTTTTTTTTCTTTCTCTGTATGTGTGCATGTTTTATTTTCTCTTTTCTTCCTAATCCTCTAAATTACATTACAGGGTGGTTAAAATATGGTTCATTTTAATCTGTTTATGTGTCTCCACATGTTTATTTATGGTCATCTGATTATCTGTTTTCAACTGCATTCCCTTTTACTTCTCTTTCTTCAGATGTGTTTGTGTGTGTTTGTTTTCTCATGCTTTAACTGTTTGCAGATTACTATCAGTAAATAACAATAAGCATTTATCTCTCACACTGACAAAGACCTACTCGCTGGGTCACAAACATGCTCTCTTTTCTACACATCACATCATCAAACATGCATTACTCACACACAAAAACACACACAACAGTTAGTCCTTCCCATATTGCATTGATCTAAAAGTGATCAGTTGTTGGCGTCTATCAGGCGCTCGTTGGGTTTTACTGTGTTCATGACCAAACACGCACACACATACAAGCACAGTGTATGGGTCAATGGGTTGCTTGTGTTTACAAGTGAATATGAACTGAAAGACCACAAATAAACACACACACACACACGCTCGCAAAAACGCACGCAGTGTCTCTTTGTCACGACTTTTGTGAACAAAACGACCACAATTGTTCTCTTCTCAAACAAAAGAAAGATTATGGTTTAACATAAAACACATGGTTGGTTATTTGATGGCTTTGTATAGTGATTATAAGGGAGGGAGGGGAGGGATGGTGGGAGAGGGCAGGAACAGAAAGAAAAAAAATTTAATGATGGAATTACTTAAATTATTGTAGCAATTATTCTTGTGTGTGAAAGAGGGCAGAAGAGAACAGAAAATGACTTAAATGCAAGGAAGACGCCTTAATAAGTGCCTTTTTTATTTGATAGAAGTATTTTATACTGATTATAAATGTGAAAGACAAGGAGAGAGATGAAAGGTCAACAGAGAGAAAAAGGAGATGAGTGTGGGGTTAAAAGTAAAATGGCATATGAAACGAGAAAGAAAAGCAGACCGAAAGCGAATAAAGAAGAGAAAGGAAACAGAAGGACAGGAGGTGACGCAGATAGAGCACGAAAGACAGTGAGAGATGAGAGAAAGAGAAGTTGGGAGCCAGAAAATGAATGAGAGGCATGCTGAGAGAGATGCAAAAGAGAAAGAGGAATTTGGAGTGCGGGAAGGGGACGGATTGCAGTCTGCTGCCTCCCTCATCTATCTTTCTGATATGGGGTGTGCAGTTTGATGTGGTTCAGTGTTGGCCATTCTCCCCCACTCTCTGTCACACACACTCTCTCTCTCTCTCTCTCCTCCCAGCGTCTCCCCTGTTTCCCTCTGTACCTCACCCTCTTTCTGCCACCCCTCTCTCTGATATGGTTTGGGTTTTGATGTGGCCATGTGTTGAAGATTCTCACGGATGGTTTCCATAACGATAAAAAGAATCTCTCCCTGGTCTGGAGAAAAGAAAAAAAAAAACGCAGCAGAAAGTTGAGCTTAAGGATGTAGCGAATATCTCACACACACTCCTGAAACAGCTCTCACAGCTGAGATGTTTCTGATTTGTTGGGGCTGTTTGTCTTTGATGAGGTTTGTGGTTAAGAATCATCACAGATTTGGGCATTCAAAGGATTTTGTAAATTGAATCAAAGCTATTCTTTGTACAAATACATCACTGTCAGAAAATGATATTTGTGTGTGTGCATGCCATCTTCAGCATATTATTTATGTCCTGCAGACACCTTGTATCTCTTAGTGTCTTGATTTCAGCGGATTATGGAAATCTGCTTGATCTTGCGGATCCCCACATGTATGCACATATAATTCATAGCCTGCATCTTTTACATAATGTAAAAGATTTCTGTTTCTCTCTATATAAGTTTCAGAGATGGTGAGGAAGAAGAATCCCCCTATTCGGAGTGTGGGAGGTGAAGAGGAGGAGGAGGAAGAAGAGGGGAGGAGGCCCGCAGGAGACGAGGAAGAGGAGGGAGAGGAAGAGGGGAGACTAGGAGCAGAGGCTGAACGTATAAACCGACCCTCTGAACCGGAATCCTCGGAACGGATCCGAGGAGATGAGGAGCAGCAGGAGGAGGGGGAGGGAGAAAGCGAGTGTGTTTCCTCATCTGTCTCTCCCTCATCTGTCAGTGATCGCTACAGTAATGAGGAGAGAGGAGGGAGGAGAAGTGGAGGAGGGAGGGCCAAAAAAGGAGGAGCAGTGTTGACTGACAGACCCGAGAGCCTGTCGGAGCCTGAGGATGGGGAGAAGGGATTAGAGGAAGGAGATAGGAGTGAAAGAGACAGAGGGGAGGCAGATCATCTCACCCCTCCTCTCCTCTCCGTTTCCCACCTCCTCCCTAGACAGGAAGGAGGGGAGGAGTCGACAACTGACACCCCTCCACTCTCCTCCAGCCCCTCTCCTAAACTCCAGGACTTCAAGTGCAACGTGTGTGGTTATGGTTACTATGGCAACGACCCTGCTGACCTGGTGAAGCACTTTAGGAAGTATCACCTGGGTCTGCACAACCGCACACGGCAGGATTCTGCCCTCGACACACACATCCTGGCCCTTCACAACATGGCCCCCCAGCACACACCTCTAGGTAATTCCAGCTCTCAGATTCATGTATATGAACCTCTGCTGCCTACTTAACAAAAGAGTTGTGTATGATGAAAATAGCATGGATTTCTAAACAAGTTCACGGGCCACACAGTTATATAACAGTGCACAGTAATATAAATATTTGACTAATGAATCCCGGCTCTACTGTGTGATAAAGATTTTTTTTCAGTATTCTCAGGGTGCACCAGTTGCTTTCAACAGCAACTTGTTAATTGTTGATTTAAAGGTTCTCCTTTTTTCCAGATGCCTCTAGCATCTTTATCTTCTTCTTCACATCTGATCCCTCCCTGTGTTTCTGCTCTCAGACATACAGACAGGACAAGGACAGAGGAACCAAACCAAAGAGTTGAGCAAGACAAGGCCAGATATGCACAATCAGCAGCACAGGACCGTCATGATGAATGGCACATATGATGTACAGGTATGCGGTGGTCACACTACCTAGATAGATTTAACATGCCTAATTTTTTTATAATCAAGACTAATAAATGTGTTAATCATTCACACATATAGGCTACTGAAACAGATGCAGTGATTATACAAAAGCCTCGCACTGCATTTTGTGACGAGCCAGTGTTGAATTAACTGGAAGGAGGAAAAAATGTAGAAGGGTTGGAACAAAGAGTCAGTAGTGTAGTAAAGCCTTCATTTATAAGAATTTCCTGTTGTTATGTCTTCAGTCCTAAAAAAAGCATGCATTGTTTGACCTGATGTCTCTCAGTTCCACAGTCCTTTTTACCATCACTCTTGAAAACAGTGTAACTTACTGAAGTTTTTATTATGGTTATTATTTTATCTTTATCTTATCTTTAGTTTTGGTGACCTCCCACCTGTCACCACACTTAAACTGCAGAAATTGTGTGATAATAAAGAGTTCACAGTCCAGTGTAGCAAAAAGGGAATCAAAAGTCACCAAAGCTAGAGATAATGTACCCCCACGATGTCCCCACAGTGGTTTCATAGCAACAGAGTGCCATAAATGTCTCAAACATAGGAGACCAAATGCTCCCTAGTCCAGTGCCCATTTTGATCCTACTTGACCTAAAGTCAGAGTTGCTGTCATGGCTCTTGTCCTGAGTGTAGAGAGAGCTAGTAGAGGTGGTGCATTATCTTGAAGCTCTCAAGACCTCAAGCAGTTTTCTGTTGTACTACTATGATGTACTTTTTGGAGTACTGACACTTTACAATGTTTCAGAAAGTAGAATAGACATCCACAGATGAAAACAAAAACTGGTGTCCAATGCATGTGCTTTTTTTGCATTTGTGCTACATCATTACATCTGCTTGTATAGAATGAAAAGAAGTAGTAATATCAAAGTTTTGAGGAAGTAATAGTTACTATAATTCGTTATAGTCATTACTTGTTGTCATAAATCTGTTAATGTAGGCCCACTACTGAACTGAAATTATTGGATTGAACAAGCTGTAGCTGTTTTACAATACAGTATGTGGTTTGAACAGAGAGGCATTGTGTTGCAAGTTATAAAATTTTATAGACACACAGATGTATAGACGCAGAAAGGAAAATCCTGGCACAGGTACATTGTCTGCTGTACACATACTTATGAATACACGTGGGCTGCACATATCATTGTGAGAGGGTGTGTGCAGTGCTCAGTTTGTTCTGGAGATGCTTTGCTAAAGTATTGCAGGATAAAAATATACAGGTGCAAATAATAATATCGTCTACTAGATAAATATTGTGAACCATCATAAAACAAATTGAACAATTTTTACTTTGTTATTTTACACTTTGTAACAAACACCTTGAAACATGAGCCTCTTAAACATATACTTATTACAATGTTCAATATCCATGTTTAACTTCTAAATTTTGAGCAGCGCTGAAAGTAGTTTGAAAAATTGAGAGACCTGGAAACATTTGTTACATGTCAGCATTCTGTAAATGAGATTGGTCATTAGTATTTCACTTCTGTAGCAGGAAGAGGAAGTGTTTTTAATCTCATCACATTTAATGAATGTATATGCATATTTCAAATTATTTGACAGCTGCACTGTACTTTTCTCACAAACTAACCATAAATAAACCACAAACAGTATTTATTTATTTATTTTTAAATTAAGCTCTTAAATTGTAATTTCCCCAAACCTGACTGACTTTTTCTGCATTGCGACTACTATAGCTTGCTATCTAGATTTTAGGACTGTGCGTGCATGAACAGTAGGTTCTTGTTTGAAAGGTTTAAACAAGATGATCTAATAGAAGTATGTATGTGCAAGCGTGAGCAATAGTCAAGGAGTCTTATTTCATTTAAACCAGTGGCCTGTAATAGCTGTAAGTCACGTAATGGACCCAGAAGCACACATAGACATACACTCGCTAGTCAAGTACACACACACTCACACAGCGAGTCAGAAATAGAAAATCCAGTGGGCTTAAGTCGTCATTATGAAGAAAAAGTGAAAGCATAAAAAAAAAACGAATGAAAGGGGTCTCTATTCTCTCCATCCAGCTCTTGATTTTCTCTCTCCCGCCCACGTTTGGAAAATTCCATCTTGTCATTTGCTAAGACGAGATGGCCTGTCAACCAATGAGACTGCAGGAGAAAAGACTCAGGGAGGAGAGGGATACGGAAAGGAAGGAAAGAGTGAGAGAGAGAGAGAGAGATGGAGGAGGGAAGGAGAGAATGGAGGGAAGACAGAGAAAGGCTTTGAAACCTGTAGTTATAATCGGCTGTTAGGCAGAGTAATGAAACAGCTGTCAGACATATTTAACTTTCTTTTTATCTCTCTGTTCCCCAGTTGTCTCTCTCATCAAGTCTCTGTCTCTCCTCTACCTTATCCTGTCTTTTTTTCTTTGCTCACTCTTTTTTTCTTTAACTCTGAGTTTACTTTTTATCTATCACTCACCTTTTTCTTCTCCCCACCTCCATTTCTCAGTGTACACACTTTTTCCTCAACCTGTACTTTTTGCCCTTGCTCTCTCTCCCTGTCATATTCCCCTTTGTACCTTTCTGTCCATTCTGTTTGCCAAAGTGATTTATTATTTGGCTCTTTCCTAATTGCCTGGGCAGGATCTGTGGACATGATGATTGGATGATTGCTTGCTGTGAGATCACACACAATAATAGCTATCATTTAGCATTCTGATTTTATTCCCTTAAATGAGGCCGAAATGTACAACCTCTCACTTTTGTCATCTTCTAATGGATAGTGCTTTACTTGCTATTTTTAAAGTTCGTCTTTCGTCTCAGTGTCTCAAAGTCTGACTTTGTTTGCCTATTTTAAATTTCTGTTCTCAAGAAGGACATAACCTATAATAAATATGAATACATTTTTATTATCCTCTTCCCTAAAGAAACAGTGAGAGGTTTAACGGCCAATTTTTAATTGGAAAAATGTAAGAAAAGCAAGAAAAATATGAAGCTACACAACGTTGCTCATCTAAAATGCAGCTTATATGTTGCATTTCGATCTTGCCAAACATTTATCACTGGACTGCTGGTGGTCAGCACAAAACTTTACATCTGTAAAGATGCAAATCCATATTCTACAGTAGGAAGTAGCCATGTTGCCTACCAGTGTGGAGCACACTATAATCACCTACAGTCTTGGGGCTAATGAAACACAGATGAGTGTTGGGTTACTCGTCTAGTAATGCAACATCTTTGCCTCATGCAGTAGATGCTATGGCAGAGCCTGGTAGATATGTTATTGGATGGTTAGTTAGGGTTAGGACAGCCTTTTAATTGTCTGTAGTTACAGAAAATGATGGATTACATTTGCTGTGAGCTTAAGTACTAAGAGCAGCTGAGGCATAGTTTCCCATATTTGAAGCAACATAGGTCTGTGATTGAAGGCTTATGTCATGCTTCTCCAAAGTACCTGCTGCGGAAAATATAAAAACAACAGGCTTTTATTACAGTTTTTAGTATTGTACTTTTATGTATTACTTTTAGAGAGTTCAGTAAAACATCGATAAGTCTCTTATAAAATTACCCAATTAGGTTTAGCTTCCAATATTAGGTAAATTAAGTTATAAAATACTGAGATCCTGATCTATAATCAGCTTTGCTGGCTAAGGATGCATAAAATAAAAGTTACGACCCACAAATTAATTGAACGATTTTGATGTGAGATTAAATTTATCTGGGCAATTGATATGACAAGTGAATTTAATTACTTGTAAACCTTATGTATCACAAAGTACTTGTTAGATTGAAAAGTCAGCACTTTTTTTTGTATTTTAAGGCTACAAAAACACATAGTCTCACTTGTAGGATGGTGTGAGTTATGGCTAAGAATAGACACCAGAGTACCGAGAAGGCATTACCAGACAGATAAAAGTTCCATTTTAGTTGTTACAGTATTAGGTGAAATAGTAGCATTTGGCATAATCTAATACTGGTATCGTGTGTCTTTATAACTGGTAACTTTTGGTATAGTTTCACACCAGGTATTACAGGATGCACACCTTTCAAAAAATTCAACTTTTGCATCAGTCCACAAAAACTTTGGGGATAATCAAGATGTTTTTTGGCAAATTCAGCCTTTTTGTGGCAGTGGCTTTTGCCTTTGAAGTCAGCCATGGATGCCATTTTCCTGCTTGATGCCAGTCTCTTGTTGAATCATGAACACTGACATTAACAGACGCAAGTGAGGCCTGCAGTTCTTCAGATGTTGTTCGTGGTTCTTTTGGGACTTCCTGGATGAGTCTTCGCTGTGCCCTTGGAGTCATTTTGGTAGTCTGGTCACTCCTGGGATGGTTCATCACTGTTTCACTGTTTTCCATCTGTGGATAGTGGTGCTCACAGTGGTTGGGTGGAGTTTCAAAGCCTTAGAAATGGCTTTGTTTAAATGGCTTTATATAAAAGAATAATTTTATTTAATTGTCATTTAATTGTCAGATATGCAAAAAAACAAACAAAAAGGAGGCAAATGTTTTTACAGCATTGTATATATAGAAGTATATTATCAGAATTAATGGATCAAAAGCTTATATGCCAACCTCTCTCTTTCCTGCTTGTTAACAGGTTACATTGGGTGGCATGCTAATTGGGATTGGCCGGAAGACCTCTGATTGCCAGGGGAACACTAAGTACTTTCGCTGCAAATTCTGCAACTTCACATACATGGGCAGCAATTCCTTAGAACTTGAACAACACTTCATGTCCTCTCATCCAAATAAAGTCAAAACGCCTCCAACTACACCCCTGCTGGCCACCAACAACCTGGCAACGCACGACAACCAGGTGAAGAGCAGAAGTCAGATGTTAGACGGGGCGGAACGAGTGACAGTGAGAGCAGAAGATGATTCTTTGGTCGGGTACTCCATCCCAGTCAGGGCGTGTTCAGATTCGTCAGGCTGGACAGGGGAGCTGGGCACTGTGCAGGCGTACTATTGGTGTAAATTCTGTAGTTGGAGTTGTGAGTGGTCAGGGGGATCAGCAAAGCTTTTAGAGCACTATGAACAAAGACATAAAATGAGCACGGGAGGTACGATGAGCCCCAACAACTCAAGTCCTGCCATTATGGACAGAGAGAGGGAGAGAGGACTGAGACAAGAAGTAGGAGAGAGAGACCACGTGGGATCGAAAAGCCGAAAAGATCTATTGTCCAACATGTCCAGCACCAGCCAAGGTAATGACATTGGAGAAAATAAGGTGAAATGTGGTGGTGAATTAGTAGAAGTAGAAGTAGTACCTGGTGGCTGTATGTAGAGAACAATTAACGTTGACTGTCTAATATTTAACTTTTTGGACTTTGGAAACTGCTGGCTTATTTGATGTTAGCCTTCTGACCACTTCTTTATTATTGTTTCTATTGCTGTCACTACTTGACCATACTTGTATGTTTGCCTTCTCTGTCTGATACAGCTGACCTCCACTTTGAATTTCTGATAAACCCACATTTTTCTACTCAAAGACCCAGACGGTTTTATCTAACAGACTTTTGCTCTGTTTTCTGATCATAGGAGACGCAAACAGCAGCGATTCAGAAGCAGTTGTGACCAGCTATAACTGTCAGTTGTGTGATTTCCGGTACTCAATGGCTCACAGTGCAGATGTGATCGTAGTAGCACCATTACTACTGCACTATCAGCACAACCACTCCATCCATCGTTGCTGCATTCAGCACTGCATGTATTGTCCACAGGGGCTCTGTCAACCGCATAAACACCTGGGGGAGGTGAGATTAATAAAATATTAAAATGTTTATTTGCTTGGTACTTTGTTGTTGGCTGAGTAATTACAAGAAACTGTCGCTGGTGTAAGCACAAGAAAATAAAATATAATATGTGAACAAGTGTCAAGTTAATTGTTCCAATTTCCAGCCTAGTTAAAATTCCCTTGCTTCCCCCAATCTACCCACACATGCTCCTCACCCTCCTTTGTGCCAGCTGCCAAACAGTGCCATGGTAGCTGTTAAACATTCAGTTTGGTTAACAGCCAAAATTGAATGAGGGTGGCATGATTCAGTTAATGATATTCTTACTGGTGTCACTGAGTTCTATCTCACTTGTATCACCTGGGTAGTGAAAACCACAATTACATCACAGCAACAAAATGAGAGACACCACAGGGGGAAACCGTCTCTTAAATGTTTTAAATTCATCATATAGACGGAGTATTTGCAGCAAAAACTAAATCATGCAAGGATTCAAATTACTGTCTGATTTTTCTCAATAGGTCTCTCATCCTTTTGCTTGTCGGAAGTCCACCTGTTCTAAATGCTGTTCCAAGTTTCCTCAGACCACCAAACAACAGGACACAGTTGGTTCAAAACCTGCTGCCAACACCTCACCCAGCATGACACCTCCAAATCCCAGAGGTGACCCAGGTGTGATTTCTGGTTCTACCTTAAACCCCTCTTATACTGCCCATCCTGTTTTCACACAAGCATACAAATTTATCAGTTATCCCCCAGTACTGCCAGTCATTGGAATACAGTATGTTAAAGTATACAAATGACAAAGTTTAATTATCTCTTGATTGTTGTCTCTTTGTATTTCTTTACATGACCCCTTCCTCCTTCTGATTTGTATTGCTTTGATGATCCTAGGCGTCACCCACTTGTGTGACCAATGTGTGTTTGCAACCACTGACATCGATGTGTTGCTGCAACACTATGAAAACTGCCACAGCATGATCAACTTAAAGGGGGCCTCTCCACATGTCAAGGCTGAGGAGGAGGCTGGAGTAGACAAAGAAGGTGGAAGAGGGGCAGGAGGAGAGGGGGAGTACTCTTGTACAAAATGTCACTTCATCACAGAAGTGGAAGAAGAGATTTTTAGACACTACAGGTGAGACAAATGGAATAAGTAATGTTAAATATTTATTATGTATTATATGACATGGTTTTTTCTCATAGGATTAATGACAGAAGCTACTGAAAATCTTAAAAATTTTAAAATATAAGTAATTATTTTGGTCAGTACATTAAAGTACTGAATAAAGTAATAAGTAAAAATGTTAATAGGACTGGAAAAAATCTATTTACCCATAGTGGCCCATTCAGCGTACCATTCTTTTCCACTAAAACCAGTGATTTTGTGCCATGCTTTCAGAATGAGTGAATGTGGTGATTGCATAGAGTCAATATTCCAGTTAGAGTCTGTGACTAAATGTTCCAGTAAGTGGATGTCTGTGTGTATCAAAAAAATCAAACCCCTGTAATTCTTTTTTTTTTTACTTCACACTCAGTTATTCAGAAAATGTTGAGCTGAGTTGCTGAGCAAACTCATTTTCAGGAAACATTTTCAAAAACTCATGCACATAACACACACATAGACTTTCATTATATCTGGAAGTTTAAAGAGTCAAGAATTCAGCAGCACTAGTGCTAAATGAGTAGCTATTGTGAGACCAACATGTTTTGACTTTCTTCTTATTTTTTGTAGCTCAGAATTTGTTGTATAATGACCCCGATGAAGGCCACAAAGAAAAAGCACTTTGCTTTGCCGCTGCTCACCGCACCTGACTCGGGTCAGCTGCGGCACTGGGTTTTGTTCAGTTCATTTAGCTACACATTACCGAAACACAACTCTAACAAAATAACTACATCTCTCATGGATGAAGGATTTAGAGGATTCTTCCCGACTGTTCACAGTGTCCACCACCAAACACCGACACCATTCTTCTTACAGTGCCGGTTTTTGACCGTAAAGAAGAAGATAGGCTACACTCCACGGCCAACTTGTTGCTTCTGCCGACAGACATGGCATCACACACACACACACACACACTGACACATACATGGGGTTTCAGTGACAGAGCAAGCAAATAATAGAGAACACTAGAGTGAGTTACAGTGAGAGAGAGAGAGAGAGAGAGAGAGAGAGAGAGAGACATTTGAGTAAAACCTTTTTGACCGTTTCAGTATTGATGTGGAATGCTGATCTGAATTGCCTTAAGATACATGCTCAATAAAAACACACACACACACACACAAAATACAGTTTGATGCAGCCACCTTAACAAGATTTCTGCTACAAATCAATCAAGGATTTAAAAGTTTGAAAGATTAATTTCAGTGTAGAGAGAAGAAGGAGAGAGAGAAAGAGCAGAAGAAAAGAATGTATGATGTGATGGGGCTGGATAAGAAGGGGGGGGAGTGAGTGAAAGACAAAGAACATGAAAGAAAGTAAGGAGAGGAAAGTGGAGAGAAGAGGGTGACAGGGTAACAAAGCGATAGCGGGAGGAAGAGTGGAGAGAGGATTTAACAGTCCACTCACATCCTTAACAGAATCTAAGTGCTGAATGTTGGAGCTCAAATCAAATAAAACTGAAATAAAGCCAGAAGGTTTCACACCACCAATAAAATCAGCCTAAACCTAGAAGAATTGCAAGGCCACATTTTAGAAAACAGAATTATAGGGTGCTCTGAACAAAGGACTGTGTTGTTATGGAGACAAAATGACTCGGCGAAGCAAACTAATCAATCTTAAACATTTACATTTTCACCGTCAATACAAGAAATAAGAAATGTTGATTGTATTTATTAACACTTGATGAGAATGGGTGTGTATGTCTGGACGTATTATGTGCAGGTGTGTATTGACCTCAACCAATGTAGCGTTGTCAGAGGGACATTTGAGTTAACGTAGAGCTGCATACCATTACTGTGTGCTCATGATGTGCAGTCTTTTTGCACATAAACACAAATGTACTTAGTTTCTCTGAAATCATTCCTAAGTGATAAATGTGTAAAGCACATGGAGAACGTAAAGTCAAAAGGAAGGCGGTGAACACTTTTTAAAAATGAACAAGGGGTATGTGTGCATTTACAGAAAAAGTAATCCACTGATCCATTAAAAAGACTGTCGGAGAGGAGTCGTGGGCAGCAAAAGCACACATTAGCGTTGCTTTTGCATGTTTTTTTTATTAATGACATCTAGGAATACTTCTTGCTTTGCCCTTCAAACTTCATTCTACTTTAACCTTTATGTATGCTTTAATACTGAATAAAAATGTTCTCATTTTCCACGGGGGGAAAAAAAGTCTGATTCCGTATACGTGAGATAGATGCTGCTGTTGACAGTGTTCAGGGAAAAGTCGGGATTACATCAGTGCATGTGCAGAATGAATGATATAAACTTCATATATCATGTTTGTCTGTGCGAGAGAGAAAGAGTGACAGAGCGAATAAGTGAGTGAGTGAGTGAATGAGTCAGTAAGTGCACCGGTCCATGTGTGGTGTGTGTATGGTGATGACAAACAGAGAGGCCACTGTGTATTTTTTCACCATCTGGAGACATTTAAGTCCACTAGGTACAAGGTGTTCTTTTGCACACACACATTTTCACAGTCTTCTGCAAATACTTTTTTTTGATCCACTGGAGGAGGTGTTCAAAGCCTCAGCTTGAATCTGTGATTGGCCAGGATATCTTTTTCTACACTAATTAGTAATTAGTACAATTCAGTCAATCGTGTATAAATCATGTCAGACAAAGCATTTTAGTCATTATGGGGCAAAGAGAGTTTAGTTTTTTCTGATCAATGAAAAACATTTTTTTGAAAACACTACTACATGCCATCGACAGTCCATTAAGAACAATTAGGAATGTTTCAGTTCTCTAAATAAGTGGATTTCAAAATGAATAGAAACCTTTCAAAAGGAAACAAACGCAGTTACATGATTGTCTACTTAGATTTGATCATAATGGGTTATTTCCATCATGCAACAGAATTTAATAAACCAAAAATGCAGTATTGTATTTGCTGTCTGTATTTATTTATGCACATTGAACATACTTCTTCTTATTCAGAAGTGTTCCATCCATTCTAACTCAAGTTTTTTTTTTTTAATTTGCAGACGTGTCCACGCGTGTTGCCGCTGTCGACGCTGTGATTTCACGGCTCCGGATTCGTCAGCTCTCCTCGACCACTTTAATTCCACTCACTGCCATGATTCCTTTCCCTCATTAAGCGCATTAACAACAACGTCCTTATCCACCTCGCTGACACCTTCGTTAACACTCTCGGCCAATGGCTGCTCAGCTCCCTCTACCTTAGCCATTAAAGAAGAGAGCAAGGGGGATCTTCGCTTACTCTATTCCATTGCACCACCTGAGGGACGGCTGGCAGAAGGAGGTAGAGAAGAGGTAGGAGGGGTGGTGAAAAGTGAGGGAGGTGAGGAGAAAGAAAGAGAGCGGGAGAAAAGCTGGGTTGTTGGGGACACAAGAGGAGTAGGAGAAAGAGGAGGTGAGCAGGCCCACGGTTTGCTATGGGTGCCCAAGGAGCGAATGGGACCTGAAAGAGGAACAGATAGAGGAGCAGGAGGTGGAAGCCCCTCTCTGTTCCCATCCCCTCTCCCTTTATCTTTTGTTTCAGCCAATCATGACACCTCACAGCAGAAAAGAGGTGTAGCATCACCTGGCATGGTTTACCTGGGAGACACAAAGTCATTTTTGGGAGATACCAAGTTGTTATTGGGAGACGGGAAGCTGTATGGAGGAGGGAGGCCAGGAGGAGCAGCTGCAGGAGGAGGTGGAGGGGAGAAGCAGAGCCAGATGGCTCCTCAGCAGTACGTAGGAGGAGGGGGAGGAGGCGGGAGTGGAGGCAGTGGAGGACAGGAGGGGAAAGGAGGATCCGCTAAAGAGGAGTCGCAGTCCTTGCTACGGGTAAGGTGGAACGTGTGCACACTCTCCTAACATTCACATTCAACACATCCTCTCATTTACTCTGATCTTACTTCTTTGTCTCATTTATACTCTTAGCTTTAGATTTTAGCTTTTGGTTCTGAGTGTTTGAATGAAGGCCTTTGTAGCCAGATCTCTCTTGCCAGAGCCTACCCGCTGAGAGCATCAGTTGTCATAATGCTGCTATTAATACGTCTTTTGTTTCTTTTGAATCAGATCTAAGGATTAAGTAAGGATACTTCATGCAGTGAGCAGCTCCACTGTACTTTAATTCTTCCACCATATTTAGAGTACTTACGCAAATTTACGCTGGCAAACTTTATACAAGTGTCCCGACATGGATGTATTTGTTCATATCTAAATTGAATTTTTGTTCATGTGTTATTCTATGACATAATTTCCTTTCCCATAAATTGCAGTAATCGTTTTTTTATTCATTTTAGTTTTAACTCAACATTGAAAAATTTCCCTGTTGCTACGGTGAAGTGGAGGCAAACTGACAGTTCCCATGGTTACCACCTGTCATTCACTTCCCTCACCCTACTTTGTGGCCCACAATGCTTTTCACTTCAGTGATGTCACGGACTGGCAGGAACTGATTGTGGTCTGCCAGCGCTGCAGAGCTAGTTGACTGTGTGTGTGTGTGTGTGTGTGCGTAGTGTGTGTGTGTGTGTGTGTGTGTGTGTGTGTGTGTGTGTGTGTGTGCGTAGTGTCACAGCATTGGCATGGTCTATGTAAGTAGGAGACTGGTGTGTGTACGCACATATCAGTGTGTGAATTGAGTCTATGGCGTCTTTATAAGTTGTGGTTTGGCCTTTCACATGTGTGTATATGTGTGTGAGGTGTTGGCAGTAACTTGGCAGACTGGGCAGGGTGGGGCAGCAAGAGGTTTACTCATTATCATGGGTGGAGCAGTGTGTCTCTGTGTGTGTGTGTGAGAGGGAGGGAGAGAGAGAGAGAGAGAGAGAGACTGCATGCGTGAGAGAGGAAAGTTGAGATGAAGAGAGGAAGATAGGGAGAGTCAGAGGGAGATAAAAATGCATAGCAAAAGAAAAATTAACCCTTCAAATGTGTACCAAAAAAGTTAACCCTTGAAAATACAGCTTTTGTCCAATAAATGAAGAAATAATTGGAGACATAAAATTGTATATACATTTCTGTTTGTATAGTGATTAAACAAATGATATCTTGTGTAATAAGTTAGATTTAGAGGTTGGTAGGCACATACTGTTTGACTCCCAGGCTTTATGTCAAACCTGGATATTGCTATCACACTTAAACCAGCACATATTGTAAGTTGCTTTAAGGAAGCCAAATGATCCTTTACGTCACTGTCTAATAATATATGTCTGTATTAGCTTTTACAGTGAAATACTCTCAAGACTATATTTTACTAGTTACACCATTCAATCAAATGGAAATACTAAAAAACGGTTTGTCACTTTAAACATAGACACCCGCTGTACTTAAACTATGTCTGAATATTGTATAAAACTACATTTGCTGTTCATGTATGTGTCAGTCAGAGCCTTTAGGAGTCACTGGGGTCATGCATGAGGTGACAAGAATAAAGAAGATAGGGAGGGAAGAAACAAACAATTAAACAGTTTATTAGAGAGGAGACACTGAGTATGACTCATTACTTTAATAGCTTCATAAGATATGACTTGTGCTGCTATCTTTCTCCCTCCTTTCACAACACAACATTTATTCTCAGTTTCCATGGCATGCACTGACATGTCACACACAAACACAAATACACACTAAGGCTGGAGTTGACTCATCACTGGGCAGGGCTAGGGAGGGGGACCAATGCAAAGGATCATCTAAAATAAGTTAGTACACACACACACACACACGCACGCAGATGCTGGCACATCATTTAGTTCAATTTAAATTCGGCCTTTGACGCAACAAGGTGGAGCCTGAATTATAAAAGGTGAATCCGCCCAAAATACAAATTTACTCTTTGTAAATGACGAGCGATAAATAGATAGAGAGCAGATGGAGGGAAGTGCGGTGATGGAAGGATGCAAGGAGTGTCTTAATAGGGGGGAAGTAAAGGCTCAAAAGCAAAAACAAGTGGCCAAAGTCGTATTTCATCTAAAGGTCTGCGTGAGCTTTTTCATCTCGTGCGCCTCTGCGTGCGGTTCGCATAAGCACGTTCGTGTGTGCGTGTGTCTTTCTCACAACCTCTTTCTATTCTTGCCTTCATTGCCTTCTCTCCCTTTTTCTTTCATTTCTTTCTTTTTTTTTCTCATTTCCCTCCTTTTTCTCAAAGGACAACTCACCTGATACACAGAGATCAATACGCACCTCACACACACACCAAAGCTTCCAGGTATGCGCACACACATACAGTAAACATGCATATTCTGAAGTTTTAGGATTCTGGATTGACAGGCTTTTTACTTTGTAGTAAGGAGAGAATATTTTCTTTTGAAAGGCCTGATCTATAATTGCTGCACAGTGTTGCTGTGTTGAGACATTGCACCGATATTGGCTTTGTTTTCAAATGATTTATTACACTCAACACATTTTCTCAGTCAGAAATCTTATTTTCTGGCTGTTTGACTGACTGTATGAGACAAGGATAGAAAGCACATGAGGTTTTGAGATGAAATTAAAGTAAAAGCTTCGTTGATGTTTTCATTTATAAATGGAACGAGACAGTCTTTGAGTAATGGTGGTTTTTCAAGTTAAGAGGGCTGAGAAACGCCTGCCTCTGAGCCAAACATATGTGAACACGTGAATATACGCAAGCATATGTGAATCGACTCAAAATTTAGATCATCTAATAAATCCCACATTGTGTTTTTAAAAAAAAACTCCACCTCAAGGACGGCAGAGAAAAGTAGATAAATGGACACAAGCAGGGAGAGGAAGAAATTGTGGGTTTGACCTTATAAACACAATGTAATTGTGCTCGTCTTTTGTGGTTATAATGCAGTACTAAAACTTCAGGGTTTTAAAAGTCCCATGCGTGACATTCAATTCCATTTGAGTCAAGAAACAGACAGGAAATAGACAGACAAACTGAAGGAGATAAACGGGAATATGTGCTTTCAGCAGATCAGAGAGGAGTTTCATTAAAGTTTCTCTCGTTTACATTTCTGCCTGATGGAGCAAATTATTTTTAAAAAGGCCCGCAACACACATGAGCTGTATTTCCATGAAATTCTCATTATTTTGTGTTCTACTATTCTATTTCCCATCTTCCCTTTTTCCTTGCGTAAATTCATGTGTGTCAGCGTACATGTGCATCTGTGTGTGCTTTCCTCTGCTTGTGTATTTAATTATGTATGATATGTCCACATTTGTATGCTATTTGAGTGTGTGAGAGTGTGTGTGTTTTGTAAGGAAATTAAAGCATGAATTGAACTTATTTTCTGTGCTGATAATTTAACACCACTTTATATCCGTGACAGGAAATTATGGAGCTTACGCTCCACTTAGTCTGCATGTGCATCACTTTTTGTTTGTGTGTTCAATCCTTTAAGACAAAAAAGAGAGAAAAACTTTCACTTATACATTGTGTGCCTTAACTGATATGCTTATCTTAGTATTGCTTTTCTGTTTTCTGTCTATTTTTGCCATCGTATTTAGCACTTTTTCCAGTTCTTAGCAACCAAAATTAAGGCAGGCTTATAAAATGATTGTTTAAATTGAAATAGTTACCTCTCTTGATATCAGATGCAGAATTTCCTCAGCAGCCGGACTGCTAACCTGACCTTTTTGGACAATTAAATACAGCTGGCAGAGGTTCTCACTGAGTGCCATCTAATCACTGACAGTCCCTTTGACCTTTGTTGCTTCGTTTCGTTATTTGCTGATGTGGCAAATTTGACTGGAGCTGACTTGAGGTGACAATGCAAGAAGCCATTAGTCTGTATATGCTTCAGTACAACTCATATTAAACTATCAACTGCTCCAACAGTCATTAAACATCAATACAGCAGTATAGTCAAGAGGATTCTTGGCCCTCATAGAGAAGGATGCTCTGCCAAAACACAGTTAACATCCTCTACACAGAAGGTGTGAAGGTGAACAGAGCTGGTTTTATTCTTTCTGGTCACTGAGTTGCTAAACGTGTGTACGTCTACACGTGTGTCGGCAAAAAAAAAAAAAAAAGAAAAGACAAACTTCTTGTGGGCCCACCACCCGCAAGAGGGGCCATAGAGGTCGGGTGCGCAGTGCTATGGGTGGTGGCCGAGGACGG
>JAUYWH010000003.1:8340274-8366753 GCA_034779795.1 Ctenopoma multispine
GGGCTTCCCTGCTTAGGCTGCTGCCCCCGCGACCCGACTTCGGATAAGCGGTTGATAATGGATGGATGGATGGAAAAGACAAACTGATTTTAACCAAACTTCTCTCCCACTCTCTCTGTACACACACATGCACACGCACAGAGTTGTCTGTTCTGGGCTGTTCAGTTTGTTTGTGTAACAGTCACATTTCCCATCAGGACACAGACTCAAATAAACACAGCTATGTTGGAAAGCAAAAAAAGTGTGTGTGTGTGTGTGTGTGGTAATGCGCCTAAAATCCAGACTGTGTTTAGTGTAACAGAAACATAATCAGACAACCTCTTTGCTGTAATTCTGATCTGTGTGTGTGTCTGTGGAAATGCTGGTTTCTAAGCTTGTATAAGTGTGTGTGTCTATACTGTGTGTGTATCTGCTTGATGGGAGTGTATGTGTCACAGTTATGACCCATGTGGCTTTACGCTGTGTGACAGTCCACAGCACTCTTATTGTCTGCTAGGAATATTACATTTGGCTAGAAAAACAAATTACACATTTTTAACCACACTCGGACCCATTTTGGCTGTTCCGCACATGCCACGCTCACACGCATATGACAGCTGACAACATGTGGAGTGGGAAGATGACAGTTTGGCATTTTTGGCTCACGCAAATCAAGAATTAGTTTATTTGCTTGACTGTGTCTTGGCTCATGTTTGTATGTTAATCCTCTTTTCAAGTGTGCTTTGAATTGTGTGATTGACTGATTCTGACTTGAGTGTGAAAAAAAAAAAATAAAAATTTCGAATGTTCCCTCTCAACCTGATGAAGAATTTTTGTTTTCTTGTTTAAAGCCAATCATCATCAAGTATATTAAATTAACTTTCAAATCCCAGCATTTTGCTGTATATTTTTTTCAGTTACTTTTTGGCAGCAGGGCAACCGAGTGATTAGTCAAATGTCCCTCGGCTGGAAAACTCAGACTCAGTCCCCTGTGTCTGACGTATCTCTTCTTCTGAAGTGTCTTAGAGCAATACAGTGAAATCCCTATTTGCTCCAGGGCTGCCGCTGGATAACTGACCCTTCCTATGTAGGCGAGGCAGTGAGACATGGAATTACTTCTTATGGGATCAGAGTATTAAAAAAAGACTTTCCTGTGATTGTCTAAACATTCTGGCACTCAGTGGCTTATTTATGACGGCCACACAAAACTGGAGCCAGTGTAGGAAACAACATTAAAGGAATGACAATGCTTTAACGTAGTTTTTATCTCGTAATATAATAATGTAATGTGATCTAGTTTGACTTCTTCAGATATCTGCTCATTCCTGTGACTTTTTCATTGGTTTAGACGTATGCCGCTTACACACACACAGGCTTCTCATTGGTTCAGCTGGGGGCCCATGACACAGATGTTCCACCCTCCCTGCCAGTGAACCAACCAGCTGTTTTTGATCATGTTGACATGGCAACGGTAAAACACAGTGGTTATTTTAGCTCCTAGCTGTAATTTAGACGTTTACATCAATTACAGTTACAATCAACTTACACACACACTACTGAAAGTGTGTGTGTGTGTGTGTGTGTGTGTGTGTGTGTGTGTGTGTGTGTGTGTGTGTGTGTGTGTGTGTGTGTGTGTGTGTTCTTTTTATAGTCTTCAGTGTTTTTCTGCCATGGTTTGCACATCCAGGCCCTCAGTCCTTGTATGTTTCTCTTTGTTGGTCTCTCTCTCTTTTTGTGTAAGGCAGGAGCAATTCACCACAGGCTATATGTATGTGTGTGTGTGGGTGTGTGTTTGCATGTCTGTGAGCATGCAGACGTGCATATGTGTGTGTGTGTTCACACATGGAACCAATATTGGGGCCAGATGTTCATTTTGCTACAACAAGACCTCTACACGCAATGCTAGCCAGCTACACACACACACACACACACACACACACACACACACACACACACACACACACAGAAATGCATACGGTACACCATTCTGGCAGCAGTTGTGTAATTAGGAAGCTGATTGGTTAGATTAAATGTCCATCTGACCCCTGACCAATAGTTAATTTGAAAACCCTGCCTTCCCCTTTCCTCTGTGTCCTAGCCCTCCTGGCTCGTTTCTCTTTTCCTTCCCTCATTTCTCCTTTTAATTTAAAGTTCTTTCACACAGTCAGGCCCTTTGCCTTAGTAATGTTGATTGATGTAATTTGACAAACGAGAGAAAAGAGGCTGGAGAAAACGATGGTGAATAGTTTGTGTAAAACTGCTTCAAGTGAATGGCTGAAAATTATTACCAACAAATTACCTTTTTCTGTTTTTACCCATAAGTGAACTGTAGTATAAGAATGCCCTGCTTAGTAGAAAAACCTCACTAAAAACATACAACCTGCAAGAGTTTAGCCTTTAGTTTGTTTTTCATTGTTTTAAAGAGATTATTCTCTTCTCTGCATTCATTATGTGAAGTTTAGCAGAAACAGTTGAACAGCAGAAAAAACAATTGAGACTTGTTTTAACTTTTAAGGAGGCACAGTGACGTTCACCTGCAGTTCTGCATTCCCAGCTACATTTTTATTGATGTCAAGTTGCCAATCATTTCTCCTCTATTGCTACACCCCTGACATCTTTAATGCCTCTTGCGTTTTGGCCAAGTTTGAGTACGGGTGATGGGGCTCATCATCACAGCAGCACACCTCTTTTGCTGCAACAAGAAAGTAGATTTAGTAAAGACTCTTAAGGCGCAGTGCCCATATTCAGATTCAGGTCACACACACGCTCACCCTTAAACATATACAGTATATGCACACAAACACACACACAGGCTCGACCAGTCATTTTGACATTTTAATCCACTTCACTTTGGAACATCTAGTCACACCCTGCTTTGGTGTGTTTGTGAGTGAGTGAGACCAAGAGCAAAAGAGAGTGAGAGAGTGCGTATGTGCGTGTTTGTGAGTGAGCAATACCATGGCAACCCTGGTGGTCCAAGACCCTCTCGGCAAGGAGTGTGTGTGTGTGTGTGTGTGTGTGTGTGTGTGTTTGTGTGCATATACTGTATATGTTTGAGCGTGTGTGTGTGTTATACCTCCTCTCAGTTAAAAACACACATCCACCATAAAAACGTATAATACACAATAGTGCCATGCATACTTGATATGGGGTTATAGCTACAGGAGGGTACATCAGTTTTCTTTATTCCCCCCGTCTGCTTCTGTCTTAACTCCTCCCTTTTCACTCTGTGTCCCTTGTGAGTTCTCACTCATTAGGAATTCTCCACTAGTGTGTGCGTGACTATGTCGCTGTATGAGTGTGTTTATGAATTCTGCTCCTGCTCACTGGCATGATGCATCTTGTATACTCTATTTCCCTTAAGACCATTTCTCTTTGTTCTCCTGCTCCCCCCACTCATCTCTCTCTATATCTGGCTGTACAACACAGCAGGACCTGACACCGCTTCAACTGTTCAAGACTTGTTTGCTCCTAGAGTACAGTATATCGACTTGTATTGTGTTCCTATGTAGCTCAGTGGATAGAGCTAAAGCTAAAGCCTTGTTTTTGTTCGGGTTTTACAGCTAAAAAGTTTTGATGAGAGCCACAGAGAAAGTAGAGTTTGCTGAAGTTACGCTGTGGGCTCCATGCTGCTGCAGATAAGGCTCTTTGTGAGCAATTTGAACAGAATAATTTCTAAAAATGTGTATATGCACAAAACTGACAAAACCTAGGTGTAGAAGCCTTTTGGAGACTGTGAGAGATGTAACAAAATAACTCACATAAAGCCATATAAGCCTGATGACATATTCATTTTACTCTAATTATAACCCGTATTTCATCAAACGTGAAATCCATACCTAAACACAGCTTTATGTGTCAATTCAGAAGCGGGCGTTCATAGCCTTCATGTGTTGAAATTGAATCAGTTTGCAGTTTAAAAGATAAGAATCTATGCATCATGCTTACAGTTCTACATGTTTGCGTCTGAAAACTGGTTTATTTTATTATATCTTATACAACATTTGGGTTGACAGAAAGCTTTCCATCTTAAATGTCAACTCAAAGTGACCACAGCAAAAAGTTAGATTAAACATTTTCCATTTAAAGACATAGTACATAGATTGCAAAGGGAATTGAATTGAGACTATGACTCCAAAGGTGAGAGAGTACTGTGAATGCACTGTTTAACATCAGTTTAATAATTGCGTAATGTTGCGTGTGTTTGGGTGGTGAGTGTGTACGTACTGATACTTGTGCTGTTTCTTGAAGGTGCGTCATTGTTGCAGATGTTTGGCATTCACACACATGAATGCACACACACACGCACGCTCACACACAGGCACACTCTGTGACACAAACATTCACAGTCAGGTCCCCAGGTCCCATCTATCCTGTTCCTTAATAGACCAGGTGCAGCCAAACAATGGGTGTGTGCATGCATGCCCTTGTGTGTGTGTGTGTGTGTGTGTGTGTCAGTCTGAACCAGCGCTGTGCTCACATGTCCTTGAGCATTTGTTTCAAAGTTGCGCTCAAAGACGTGTGCATGTGTTGCAGCTTTAACAAAAATGAGATATAACTTAACTATAATAGACACATGCGCGCAGACACACACACACACACACACATTTCTTTAGACTATGTTTATGTTTCCCATTGGAGGAAAATGGAGCAACTAGCGTCATATGTGTGATCAACACAATTACAACAATGTTATCTCCTCTTTTCTCAGAAATGTTGGAACCATAACCCACCTTTCTAACTGTAGCAGCATATTCTTCTATTATTTAAGCCAAGTCTGATAGGAATTACTTTCAGTCCTACATTTCTTCTTGTCTTTTGGGTTCAGGTCTCTGAGATAACCAAAACCTATTTTAGAGAGAAAATCCTCTCTGAAAGTGAATCCATGTTTTTCCTTTGATCTAACACAGCTCAGTGATTAAGAACAACTCTTTCTCTCTCAAAGCCACAGACCTGAAAGTCACAACTTTAATGTGTGATGCTGCCAAGAGACTTGTGAACTACTCTGGCAATATATTGGAGGCTGAAAAATAATTTTGGAAAGGATATTTGTGGTTTATCACTGCTTGATTCTTATTTCCAAAGGTTTTGTACATTCTACCGGTAGTAATAACACTGTGCTTACTCCCTTTAAATGAACTTAAACACAGCTCTAATCTAGCACCATTAAGGCTACAACAGCTCTAACACAACCCTGTAAAATATAGTAGTTACATAGACTTTATGATTGTGTAGTTGTCTAGTTCTCAAGCATGTTTCAGTTTAGCAGTCTACTTCTTCACTTTTTTACCTCTGTCTTTGTTAGTGCATTGGCATGTTACAACCCTTTCATTCAGTAGAATGACACAAAATCAATATTAGGATGTTCATTGTGACATCCTCTACAAACAAAACAAAAACCCACTCAAAATCCTCTACAGTGCTACTAGTGGTACAAATCTTAAAAATGTGCTTTTAATCATTGACTGTAGTTACGTTATTGTTTAATATTTGACTTAGAAATTTACCTCAATTATATAACAGTTTGATTTAATAATTAAATTGAATCTACTTCATGTTGTACAGTTGCTGGTACTATACACATGGATATGTCTGAAGCATATGCAAACACACAAACATACTGTCACACACACATTGCAAACATATGTGAAAGATCACCATTATTTAAAGCCCCTTATTTGCAGATTAACCAGGACACAAGCGTTACATTACTTCAAGACCACCGAGTGAGTGAGCAGTAGACAGAGGAAGACGGTTACAGAGAAAGACCAAAAAAAAAAGTGCCAAAGGAGTAAGAGTCAGAGAGACAGACAGTGCAGGGACACACGGCAAAGACTGGATGATGAGAGAGAAGACTGAGGGAGAATGAGTAGACAGAAATAAAGTCAGACAGAGAGAGAAAGGGGAGCAGCTGCCAAGCTCTGAGTGGGGTTAAGCATCACCACAAGTACAACCTAATAAGGTCGGAAAGTGTGCGCACATACACATACACGTACACACAGAATTGGCCAGTGTTCAAAATCTGTGTTTCTGCTGTAAGCAACTGTAAGCAGTAACTCACATCTGCCCCCAGAGCCTCCAAAGCTGAGCAGTGTTGTGATGCATAATGTTGAAATCATGTGGAGGAGTTTTCCTGTTCTGACCTTACACTTCACGATATTTGAAGCCATTTCAGCTGTAGCCTCATTTCCAAGTCTAGTCAAATCACAATCAAGTCAGAGCCGTCTTACTCGTCTGTCACAATATTTTTAAATGTTTTTAGTTTAGAACAAAGTGTGTGTGTGTGTGTGTGTGTGTGTTATTCAAATAATTAATATACACAACTGCTATGAGGCAGTAGAGTCTCCTGTGGATCTGTTGACATATTTGAGCGTAAAAGAGCTCAATTACTTTTCACCCCATTTACATTCTTTCAGCAGTTATATATTGATGGTCAAAGGATGTGTTGCAACATCAGCAGGTATCCTGTCTGCTGTTTTGGGTGTGTTAGTCTGCTATCTGCCAAGCTGCATTTGAGCTACAGATTGCTATCTGTTTCCCCCACTCCGCCTCAAGTGTGTGTGGTCTGTTGTCTACATTGGGTGCAGTGTTTTTTCTGATTCTTGACTTGTGTGTGTTAATTGTTGGATCTGTAAAAGATTCAGCTTCTCTACATCAGATAGCACAGTGTTTTTAAGTACGTGTACCCGTTATAGTTTGTTTCCACCTATAAAGAGCTTAAACAGGAGCCGACGAGGACAACTTAGTTCATATTCAAGTCATAGAGAAGTATTTAAGACAGAGCTTTGTGCAGTTTTCACCTGAATTGTTATCATGCAGTAAAGCTTTACCATGTGACTTTGGTTGAGGTGCAGTAGCTTTATTATCTTGTATTGAATTATATAACAGCCCCAAAACCAGAGACTTGAGTGAGAAGAATGTGAATCTCTGTTCCACTTATTTAGTGCTTCCAATCTGTTCAGCATTTTACATCTGTTAAACATAAAATTAACATCACGTAGGACTGGCTCCATCAGTCCATCCGTCACTAGACAGCTTTTAATCTACTTTAAACTCCTTAATGCAGTAACGTGCATTATTTAGATTGTGGGTAGGTAGTTTTACCACAGTTTTTTTTTTTTGTTGGGTAACTCAGAAATCTGAAAGTTGCACAGCTGTACAGACATTTATTATACAAAGGATTAAGTGATAAGGTTTGGTGCTCCGTATCTGTGTTTTCCATGTCTACATATTATTGGCAACAGTAAGTAGGAAGTTGTATTAATGTGCAGGGTGAACGGGTCTAACACACAAGACTTTGCATCTTAATCTAGCATCCATTGTTGCTTTTGTGAAAACTGTAAAATGAACATGAACCTCAGGGATGCTTACAGCTTTGCATACTGAAGAGCAACAATACTGTTGAATGTCCAAACAGACTTAGTAAGTCACCAATTCCAAGCTAAATAATAGCTGTTGAGCACCTTACAAGCACTAAGTGAGGAATGACTGTTGACATTGCTGCCTGCAACACAGCCCTCTTAAGTAACCTAAGAAGCCAAAAGGAAAGTAGTCCCACCGTTTTTAGACAGTAAAACTTAAATCACACATACACACGTGTAAACCAAAGTAGACAACTCCTGCTCACTGCCTCCAGCCCCGAGGCAGGGAAAAAGCAAAGGAGCCTTGCAAAACAAAGTGAATAATGTGAGGATGGAGAGATGAGGGATACCGTTGTGTCTCCCCTCTCTCACTGAGTGGTTATCACTTTCTCTTACTGAGTGCCTGTCCTCTCTCTTTCTCTCAGTGCTCCCCTTCCCTGCTGAAGGGAGATTAAAAGCTGATAGGAGATCGCAAAGACATGCTGCACTCCTGTTCTGACACACACACACATGCATACAGATGGTAACATTAGCTCTTGTATGGCTGGGAGCTCTTGATGTAAAACACATGTTCCTGCCTCTGCAGTGTGTGCCGGTGTGTCTACGGCTGTTTAAACCAACTTTATCGCTCCATCAGTTCTGAGACAAGGAACAATTCATTCAGAGAGAGAGAGAGAGAGAGAGAGAGAGGAGTGGGGTGAGGTGGAGGGAGGAGGGTGTGTGTGTGTGTGTGTGTGTGCACGTGTGAGTGTGAAAGACAGAAATTGACAGAAGTTTTCTTTTTCTCCCTTCAGTATTAATGAAGCCTTTGGAATGTCAATCCACACTATTATTCAGGCTACAGATTATTTAAAAAAAAAAAATCCAGTGTTGTACAAGAATATTTTTTGAAAATGAATTGCACTTATGGTCTTATGTGCAGTAAATGTTTGGCAATGTTACAGACCGTGAAGACTCATAAATAAATGTCTTTCCGTGGTCCTGTTGGTTTTTGCCAAGAGTAATTCCTCCGATGAAGTGCAGATCACTTTTAAGCATTGCTTGTGTTTCTCTTTTAATCTGCTCAATCAAAATCTGTCCTTAAACTAGATATTATAAGGCATGCACTTTCCCAAGAGACCAAGAACCTGTTTTGGAAGTCAAGAACTTTACCTGCGTCAAATCTTTAAATGTCTACTTCTAGATGTCTTGTTCGGTGAATAGTATTTTCTGATAATTCAGGAGCAACTCTGGTGCAATTAGAAGGGATGAATCAAGTAAGCTGGTCAAACACAAACACTGTGGTAGATACTTGCGATAGGAAAGCACAATTCTTGTAAGTGATGAGGATTTTGTTCTTCCCCTGCATCTGAAAATTGCATTACAGTTGTCTTTGCCTTATTTGATCAATTATCAATGACTGGTTTTCCTGGTCTTTATAGTTTAAAGACCAAATGTGGTGGAAATTCATAGAAGAATGCCCAAATGTGTCTTTTTTTATTTTTTTGAGTTTAGCTGTTGGGGCTCCTAAGCACCTGGATCCATTCAAGAAGGGTTATACGTTGATTCATGTCAGCTAAATTGTAACCATGGAACTGATCTGGAAATAGAACAGCAGCACCACAGCACTGAAAAAGATCTGCTTTTGGTTAACCACCAAAATGGGTTTAGTCTAGTGGAAAAGTAAAAATACAGGTGACTTCAGCATATACACATATTTTACACTCTACTCTGTGTTGCATCAGACTTCAAATTATCCCATTCTGCTCCTAACAGCATTAAAAAAGAAAGAAATAACAGACACGGCTACTTGTTTGAAAGGTATAATCCATCAGCAAGTGAATGTATGAAGATTTTTTTTCTTCCTTGCTCATGTTTATGTGGTGCCGTCAATTTAGTTCTATTTTTGTTCACTGCAATTTGACAATAGCGTGTTACTGAAGCAGTGGGTCAGAACTGTAATCACATTTAAACTAAATTGAAGAGCGCTTGGAAATGAAAGCGTCGAAAAACACACGTCGATGACATTTTGTTAAACCGATTGATAGGATGGTCAACCACAGCGAGTGGAACAACAGAAAACTAATAGATTTGCTTGATAAAGGTTTCTTCTTGCCGCGAGTCGTTCTAGCAGACTGAACTCATCTACATTTAGATTCACCAACCAATGTGTGTGGTCATCCATGCCTTTGATTTAGAGAGAGTGTGTGTGTTGAGAACTTTATTGACCAGCAGATGCAGGTCTGTGTGTGTGTGTGTGAGTGTGATGAGAAGCAGGCGACCAGATGGACTTATGGGAAATAAAATTCTTTTATTTATTTATACCATTTGATTAAATGGCATTTGATTCTGTCTCTGTATGTATTTGTGTCCACGCATGGCAACGCGTGTGTGTATGTGCGCAAGTGTCTTATTTAATGACAAATAGAATAGAGGGTTTAGAGCAATCAGGTTGAAATGATTACTATGGGAACAAGGGAGAGAAACTGATGGAGGCAGAGAAAAGACAGGAAAAGAGACAACAGACAGATGACAAAATCAACTAATTTTTACATATCAGCATAAAACTGAAAACATTGCTTGTTTGTTCAGTTCTGTTTTGTTGTCTGTGTTGTCATGATCTCATCTCTGTGACATCAGTACAGGTATTTCCCTATTCTTATTCTGTGTCTGTACCTCTGTAATAGATGCAATTAATTACAGTTACTTTTTTGGTTTTTAGCTTTTACATTATTGCTCTTGGATATTTTTCTGTATTCTGGTAGCTAATTAACTAATCAATATGAAGTCTTTCTTTTATGGTTTTAAGGAGGTAATCAGATGCGTAGAAGTTGATTTCCATTTCATGTTATCTAACCAGTTAGTGTTTGGGGAATAAAACCCATAACAGCACCTTCCAGTGTCTTATTTTGCTTCAGCAAAAATTTCAAAGCCCCCTGCATTATCTAACTACTATAACAATTATATTGACAGTGACAGTTGACACTGTCAAATATCTGTAACCTTCACTTAATAAAATACTTAGATGATTAAATTGTAACAGTTGATCAGCTAGTGCATATAAACTAATTAAACAGCTCAAGACACAAAGATATTTAATCCTCAGTGATGTGACAAAGAAAGTCTACATAAAGTGCTCACGTTTGAGAAGCTGAAATTTAAAAAAAAGAATCGGTGTAAAGCAGCTTGTTAATGAATCAATTAGTCAATCTGTAGAAACTAAAGTGTTTGATTACCAGTGCAAAGTGCATACATCTGACGGAGAGACTCTTGCTTGCCGTTCCAATTTTACATTTAAAGATGTTCTTTGCAGTGCAGCCTGCAAAGGTCAGCATTCACTCTTGCCAGTTCATAAATAGTTGATGTACATTAATTCCAGGTTAGCAGGACTGAGATGTTTTTTTATGCACCTACCTCATTAGTCAGTGTCAGGCTGTAACTGAAATTGCTTTTTATAGTAGGAGAACAATGTTCAGTCATTATTTCATTCTATAATATACATTTTTAAGCACCATAATACATACTTAACAATGATGAGTGTGTCTAACAAGTGCCAAGATTTAGTTACAGTAAAAGATGTGTAAATATATTTGACAATAAAACATTTGTGTTTTATGTTTTAAATGTTTCTTAATGATTTAAATGTACGTCTAATAGATAACAGTTACTTGTCATTTCTAAAACTTTACCTTTAGCAGAACAGTGTGTGCAACTAAACTACAAACTTAATGAAGAAGACTTAATGCCAGAGTGGTCCTTACATAGAGATGAAACAGTAAACCCCTAAAGAATCAGCTCAGTTACATTTTGTTTTACTCATTTCTTTCTCATAATACCAATAATTGGAGTTGGATGCTTTTGTAGTATAAATTTCAGGATCGTAAGTCAAATGATATAGAAATGTTGCTCCTCAGAGAAGCTGAATGTAACTGCTTTAGCCTGTGTGTGTGTGTGTGTGTGTGTGTGTGTGTGTGTGTGTGTGTGTGTGTGTGTGTGTGTGTGTGTGTGTGTGTGTGTGCGTGTGCGCGCAGCACAGCTCGTGTGTAATGGCTATAACTTACAGAGGATGTAGTGTGTGACTGCACAATGTGTATCTGTCTACTGTACACCAACTAACAACCTTCAGCTTGCTCGACACACAGTTTGGCTAAAGATTGTGATCTGTTTCGTGTGTGTGTGTGTGTGCGCGTGTGTGCTCTCGTAGGAACAGCTGAAAGACAAGGAGTGTCTACATATGTTCCAGCACATATTCCAACCTCATAAATCACTTCAACTGGTGTTCAACAGTCAATCTCTGTCTCCCCCTTCCCTTCTTCATTCTCTCCGTCTCTCTCACTCTCTTTCTCTCTCAGTAGAAACACGCTGTTCTTCCTCTGCCAACAGGGAGATTTGTGTTCTGTGTCTCTGTCGTATAGGATTAGAGAAGAGACAGAGTGAACAGAAGGAAGGAGAGAGACGGAGAACAAGGAAGAAATAGAAAGAGTGAGGAAGGAAGACGGAGAGGGAGAGAGGAAAACAAGATTTTTGCTTTTTTCTTGGCAGTGTGTGTCCTCTCCTTTGGCCATCTCTCTTTTTCGACATCATCTTCTTGCTTACTCTGCTTGTGTGTATGTGTGTATTTTTATCTGTGCCTGTGTGTCCTGATGTTATCCAGATGTGCAGCTACAGTGGGCTGTAAAACTCAGAGTTATTGTCATAACATTGTTGTTCACCGTGTGTGTATGTGTGGGGGAGGATGGGTTGGTTGATGGGTGTGTGCGTGTGTGTTGCTTCCTGTCTTCGTCCTCGCACTTTATTACGGGGATGTAGGGGCCGACACGCGGCTGCACTCTCTGTCTCACATATACGCGCTTCACTCACATGTTTGAGCAAACAAGAGTCAGTTTTCTGCATTGTAATTGATTCCAGTATATATTTACCGGCTCTTTACTCCATCTGTGCACAGGATGTCCAGCTCCTGGTTTATTTGTTCATCTGTGTTGGTAGATTTATGATTACTGGCAGTGATTTGGAATCAGTACCCCCACTGTCTCATGTAGCACGGCTCTGTCAGAAAGCAGAGATATAGAACGTGCTTATATAATGTTGAACAGTATCGTTATGAAAATCATGTGCAGTTTTGATGTTGCAAGAACCATGATTTTATATATGAGCATCAGTGTCAGTCATTAGAAATATATGCATGTAGAATATTTTATAGATTTGTAGAAAAATCAGTTCGAAATGATCATATTGGTCAGAAAAATCACAATCAGTGTTTTAGTCTTTCAGCTCCAGTGCTCTGTGAACAAAGCAATATATTTTACTCACTTTTTTATATCACCCCTACTGATATCTGTCTACAGTCAACACAGTTAGAGTTATGACAGTTAATTTTCTCTCTTTCAGAAGAAGCCTTTTGCTGCGTGCGTTCATGTTCAGAATGAAAATCAGTTTGTAATGAATAGTAATCCATCACATGAAGCCTTAATGTGGTTTTGTTTCAGTTTCTGCTTAGTTTTTTTTTTCCTTTTCATAACGCCCTAGTCCGCTTACTGTCAATCACCTGACACCCGTAACAAGAAGTAGAAAGTCTTTGCCAGGAAATAATCCCCCCCAAAATGTATTGCCTTACAGACTTTATTATAGATTCATTGGTGACACTGTTGTTAACAAAAGCAGATAATCCCAACTTATGTTTGTCACTTTGAAGGCCGTCCTTTGAGAAGAATGTCACGCATATGATGTTGGGCACAGTTGTTGACATTTCTGGGCATAGAAAACCAGGGATAGTTACCAGACATTCACGTGAGGAGTATTGCTCCACACCATCCTATATAATCTCTTAAACCTACAGTATATGATGGCAGAAGGTGGCCCTCTTTCACTCTCTATCTGCAACATCTATAACTGAAGCTTTGAACCACTAGAGGGCATCGAACTGTGGCTCCTTGCATAAATATACACAACTAATATTCTGTGTTGAATATGTTTGTGTTTGTGTATTATTTATAACTAACATCTTTACTGAGTCAGCCTGCTCACTCTGCTCGTTGTGCTCTGCTGTATACTCACGACACTACAAGCAACGGACACGGAGAGAGAATTTGACCAAACACTCTGGATTTCAGCTGCAGAAAAACACAGTTCGGTGTGTGTCATTACTTTTAATATTACCTTATCTGTCTGCATTGTATTTCTGTGACACAGCTACTGCTGGAATTGATCAGTATCTCTCCTCCACTCCCTTCTGTTTACTCCTCTCCAACCCGCAGTGTCTCTAATGTTTTTATTTGTTTTCTCGCTGAGAAGAGATGAGAGAAACAATAAAGCAGGAGATAAAATAATGAAAGGGAAAACAAAAAAAGAAGAAATGTGAGCTTTGGACATCTCCCCTTCCCTGTGTTTTTTTTTTTCGCTTTCTGTGAATGCTTCTCTCTATTTTTAATGTTCCTCCCATTCCTCTCTCTAACCCACCATCTACCTCCATCACCTGCTGGGTTATCTCATTCCTCTCTCTCTTTTTCTTTCTTTCTCTCAGTAATGACTAGGTGCTAACTATTACTTTGAAGGTCTCTGTATTTGCTAGGTGTCTTTAGTGAGTCTACAAGCATGTGTGTGTCTGTATCTGTGCGTCTCATTATGGGAATGTGTGTAGCAGTGTGAGGAGAATCAGTAAGCCCTCAGGCTGTATCCAGATGTATGATGGCCGTGTGCACGTGTGTCTATCTGTGTGGGTATGCTGGATATTATCAAGCCGTTAGTACAAAATTGTATTCACTGGCAGTAATTGGTTCACTGTCTTTCCCTGTTTCTTTTTCTCAGTTTCCTTCTTGTTCTCCTTCTCTCTGTATTCCAGTTTCTTTCTCAGATTGCTTTCTGCAGGCGTGGTAGAGGAGAAGAGATACGTAGATAGATAGAAGAAGAGGAAAAATTTAGATTCCTTGTCCTTGAGTGACCCAGTTTCAGTTCTTGCTGAAAATGAAAAAGTCTGCTTTGTAGTTCTTTTCAACCACTGTTTCTATCACAGTGATTTTTGTTATTGGTTTTTTTAATTTAATACATTTTGCTCAGTTCTCTGGTTTTTCTCTTTACCTCCCCTGAATGATTCAAACAGACAGTGTTTCTTAGCCTTGAGATAAAGACAAGTTATTGACTTACATGCTGTTGTTACTACTATCAAACACATATAGTACATTACAATTTTATTTTCCTAGATAATAGAAAATTAATATGTACACTTTGGTTTTCCCTCCTAATACTTTCTCCATTTTATTTCCTTGTGTATTACCAAACACATTAAACACTACATCATTTTTGAATATACAGGATTGTACACTTTAGAGTCAGCATATGTGACGTGTGGATTTGTACATTTATACAGTCCATTTAGTGGATTAAAACAACAACAACAGCAACACACAAAAGTGTAAAAATAGTGCATTAGGGCTAAATGTTAATTAGGCCTGTACTCTGGCTCTTCTTGTAGTTTTAGTGTGCTGCCTGTGGAGGTGTCAGAGCACAGCTTGATTCTAAGCCAGGTTTCAAACCTGTTGAGCGGTCTGTTTGGCAGGGGCTGTTCACCATCTGTGAAAAGACACTTTTATGCAATTAAGGCCTCGCATAAAGTGACAGCTAGTTTTTAAAGCCGGATAGGGCACCCTTTTTGCTTGAATGCTGTTTTTCTCAAAACTGTTTGAAGCATAATATGAAAATCTCTCAACAAATAGGATGGTAGGTGATATTCCCTAAGCAACCATCTCCCTCTCTGTCTCTGATAACATGAGGGTTATCATACATGGTGCTGTCTGGAGCAAATGGAACAAAGATGAAACATCGATTACACACACACACACGCACACACACACACACAGTCCTTGGAGGATAGCTGATCTGTTTGGTTCCTCTTGACAGCCAGAGCATGGCCATCAACACCCCGAGAATGTGTGTGTGTTTTCTTTGAGTTTGTGTGTGGCCCCAGTGCAGCAAGAGGACTTTGAGAAAGAGAGAGTGAGGGAGGGCTGGAGAAGGAGTTAGAGTAATTCAGATATTGACGCTCTAACTCCACCCTGAGGGCCTGTCTAGGTGGAAAATGTCAAACGGGCTCTGAGCTGGTTACACCACTTAACATCCCTGGACCCTCAGTGGTGACACTGAATAAACACACATGAAGATACAAAGATCCACACACGGTTATAGATTAATGCAATGAAGTTAAAATACACATATATATATATATATAACAGTGCACATTTTCCGTGCTATGCTCCCAAACAACTTGCAATTTTAAATCAGTTGTATCTATACAGCACCAAAAGATTTACAGAATGGGACACTGTCTTCTTTGATGTCAGAGTATGGCTGAACAGAAAGATATTAAACATAGCAAACAAATAACTGTAGTGCAAACACGATTTTTACAGTAGAAGGTCTAAATTCTGATGTGCAAATAAACTTCTAAAACTACTTCTGCGACATAATCCACTATACCATATTCCACAAATGTGCTGAATTTGTAATTTGTAATAGGGATCGGAAATTATTAATAGAAAAATTTATCTTTTTTAATCTTAATTTTAATTAAGCAAAAAAAAAGGCAAAAATTCTCTAATTCCAGCTTCTCACAAGTCAAATTTCCTGCCTCTTTGCTTTTATTGTTGTAAATTGATTATATTTCATTTTTGAATTACTGATAAGACAAATCAAACAATTTGAAGACATCAGTTTTTGGCCCTGCCAAATGATGATGTGCAACGTTACTTCGTTAATTCTCTTGTTTTTATCATTTCAGAAAATATTTTTCCAACATTAACAACAAAGGACATTGCAACTACAGACAACAAACAATACTTGAACAAACATTTTCATTGTACATCATGAATGACAGCTGTCATATGACAAGGACTTGTTAGGATCTCTGCAACAGTGGTACCCTGTTGGTCCACAGAGAAAAAAATCAGGGATCAATGAAGTAAGCTATTTAATTGAAGCCATTTATTACTCTAACATAGGAATATTTTGTGATCCTCTGACTTTTAGTATACAGTCGATATCAGTTCAAATAAAAATCTAAATTGTCCAAAACTTAGTTTGCAGTGATATTAGCATACTGACATCAGTATTTAGCTCAAAGCTAAAGTACAGCCTCACAGAGCTGTTAACTTGGCTGTTGTCTCTGAAAAATAAACAATTAGTTGGAAAAACAATCAACAGATTAATCAACAGTGAAAATAATTGTTAGTCACAGCCCTGCTCACAATGTTCCAAACTCATATTTACACCAAAATAAATGATTAAATGCATTCTTTGTTTTAATCCTTACACATAACCTCGCTGAGCCTGTGAACAGTTGGTGTCCTCCTACTCAGGAGAGCTGCTCTATAGGAATTCAAACGGACAAACAAGCTGGGGTTGAACTTTTACTTTACTTGCAGGAATCTACCTAGACATGCTGAACGCTTCTCAGTGTCTGTCTGCGTACACATACAGCAAAAATGTGAACATTACCAGAGTTGTCTGTCTTTCTTAGTAAAAAGTGTAGTATTTTCACCAGCCCTAAGTCCCTCTCCATAAATAATAATATAGCCTTATTCCAAGCCGTGAATATACACATACAACATTAATATGCGTTCACACGTGCATGCACACACTTAAACCTAGTGGATCATACCAAGCAGCACCTACTCAACAAACTTGACTTCTCTATCATTGACACTGCTCAGGGACAATGTCAGCATACAGTCGACATTGCTCTGCGATATTCTGAAGGGTTGCTGACTGTTGTGCACCATCATATTGAAGCTTCCATAATGAAATGCTACTGTGCTGTCAGTTCCACAGTAATGATGGTTAAAGGTCGCAGTATTTCATTAATTTCAGGCACTCTTTATCACCGACAGTAGTGCTCTTGGTCTGAATTGGTTCCTCTACTGGCTGAACACGGAGAAAAATTATGGGTGGATAGTTGAAGACAGATTTGGAAAGATGGTTATTTTCTCAGATTTTACCGTGGTCCTTTTTAAATATTAAAGTCGAAATCTTTGCCCCTCAGAGAAAAATTGATAACTCATTTCATTATCTTCTTTTTAGACCAAACTCGCTTTTATACAAACTTGTTTCAGCTCTTGTTATGCTGTGAAAGTATTGTTCATTTGTTCTAGGAGTCCAATATGGCCTCTGCCTTTTAATGAGCTGTCTAGCCTTAGCATTAATTCTTTTGGCTTCAAATTGATCTGCACTTTGAAGTCTTAGCTTGAGCTTTGTTGCATATAGTGTTTATATTTTTACGCATGTTTTGTAACATGATTACACAAAGTAGTTGTAACTAGCTTTTTTCTAAAATCTTTATTTATAAAATAACTGTTTACAGTGAAATGCAGCTGCAGTGGTACTGTCCAGCTTTGTCTGTGTATCCGACTGTGTCTGTGCGTTCGTGTTTTGGTGTGTGTTTTATCAGGTCCTCTACTCACTGTTCACCTTGACTCCCATGCCCTCTCGCTGTTGTTCATTTCGCCACTACCATGACCTCTGACATTAACACACACATTCACACATATGCACATGCACAAATACAGCAGAAACAAAAACTCAACATTTTCGCTGAGATAGTGTTCCGCTTCAGCAAACACTCCAACCTTCTCTTTCTTTTTTATTTGCTATGGCTCTAAATACTGTGTTTACTTGTTAATAGACTCATCATTGCGACTGTGCCTCAGGGGGCTGCGATTGCCGGGCCCATCCATTTACTTTCTAGACATTTTCGAGACTGTCGGACCCACGTAGCATTCCTATCACCTATCACTACGTCTAAAGCTCTTACTACTACCCAGGCGTTTAGGTCTGTTTCTAGCTTTATGTCTTTAATTTGTTTTCGAATGCATTTGTCATTGTGTGGGAGAAAAAACATATGGGAGTTAAAAGCTGAGATGAGGGAGACGCTGCTGAGCTGTGAAGGCACACAGTAAAAAGCTTATTTTAGCACCCCTTTGGAATTTTTAATATTAAAAATGTAAAAATTAAAAATTTTGCTATCTACATGTACTGTTCTTTGCCTCTACTCTCCTCTCCACCTCAGCCTCCTTATCCTCTTCCCTTTTTACTTACACTAGGGCTAATTGGGTAGATAAAGTCATTTGGCAAGGCAGTGTGTGGTGTATGTGAGGTCATTTAGAGGCGTAATACTCTAAAGTGCCATCCATTATGCAGTTTGGCTGGAATTACACCCCTCCTTCCCTTTCTCTCTTCTTAATCATCATTTTGTTAAGTCTTGTTCGCTCCCTATTTCTGTTTCTGTTGCTTTCTTCACTCATCACTCTGTTTCAGTATCTTTCTCCCCTCAATTACGCAAATCTTGCCTGTCCAAGGTCATTTAGCAATTAAGATGTATTGCCAGTGTGGGTGTGTATTAGTGCACACCTTACCTACCTTGTTTAAATTAAAAGAATATGAAACAATTGGCTCCACAGCTGTTATCATCAATCCAAACTGGGAAATTTTAGAACAGGTAGTTTGTCACGTCAGTGTTAACGGAGACACATGTCTTTGTCAGTGTTTAGCCTTTTTGACTTTCAAGGACATCACCGTTATAGCATAGACTTTCTTATAATTCCTGCAAAATTTAAATAACATACAGTGTACGATTTGGTAAATTCACCCATGGTTGTGATCCAGACATGACGTTTGGACCATTTGGTCAGAATTTCTAATTGGTAATGAAAGTAGCCACTTTGCATACACCAGACTTCCACTGTTATCTTAATCCTGAGCAGTAAGTTCAAGTTTTATAATCATTCATTTATCAGGGTAGAACATTATCACATTTGTATCTGGAAACCTCATTTATCAACTGAAAATGCATCAGTTTAAGTTGGATGTAGATAAGAGGTGCTATCTCTACTTACGGAGTAGTGCAATCCTCAGCCATTTATAAATTCCCACTGAAAGGGCATCTGTTTCCCTAATTAAATGGCACAGTTTAGTGTTTAGGTTCTGGTTGGACTCACATCATACTGCCAGTGTTGACATTAACACTTCACACAGATAGTTTCACTGTGCTGCTATGCTAGTGAGGTAGCTAGTCCACCAGCACCTGAATGGGTCATGTGGGTCTGTGCTGTGTGGGAATCAACCCACTCAACCATTCTCAGATAAACAATAAAATAGAGTCTAAGACAGCTAATAAGACACTTAATACCAACGGATCAGACCACAGGTATTAAGGATGCACATTATAATAACTCTCTCTCTCTTTCTCGCTCTCTTTTCCTTTGGGCAGTGGGGTGAGTTAAGGTTTCAGTGTCCTGGTTTCCACACCAGATTGTGTGTGTGTGTGTGTGTGTGTGTGTGTGTGTGTGTGTGTGTGTGTGCGCGCAGCAAAGTGTGTTAATGTCAACCTGCAGGGCCTTCCCATAATGACACACACAGACACATTTCCTCTGTTCCTCTCCTCCTCTCACTCTCACACAGTTATACACACACACAAACACACGCACACACGGACATGGTGCTTTACTGGTCAGTGTGAAGTGGGTCACTGCACTCCAGACACAAATATAAAAAAAAAGGTTTTCGAAGGAAGGAAATATAATTTTAGATAAGGAAAATAACTTCAATACAAGGAAATGCAATTCTCTGATTGTTTCATTGGTAGAAAGTTTGGATGCCTGTAGAGGTGATAGGGCTATTTGATGAGGAAAGAACACAGTAAAGTAACATAAATATATTTTTTCTAGTCATCCAGTGGCATCTCAGATACATCTAAGACCACTTTTCCCCATGTTGGGAACCACTTTTCTCAATCAGTAATTCTTAACTATTTTTATTTATTAGCCTTTTTAACATAGTGAGGATGGAGTGAAGAAGGTTTCATTCTTTCTGCTTCAGATTAATTCTATGATATATACTTCGCTTCTATACAAAGAAATTCTAGGGTTGAATCAAGACGACTTCTATTACAGAAAAGAAAATGCACACATGGTGTATTTATTACTATCTTACCAAACTGATAAGTTTTACCTTTATACAATCAGTTGCCTGATAAAAAACAACTGATAACCACATGAACTGGATATCAGTAGTCGACATATAAACACACACAGTAAAAAGAGTTACACGCACACACTCGTGGTTTCACAACTGTGGTCTCCAAGTCTGCATGCACTGAGGCTGTTTATCAAAATTAGATCTACGTGGAATGATTCCCTTCTTTCTCTGTTTGCTAATGTGCTTTTCTTGCGTTCTCTCTTCTCATTCTTTATCCCCCACAGTTCACTGGTTATCAGGCTTTTACCCAGAACACATGACAATGAAGCTGATACGCCATCAATCGTTTATCAAAATTAGATCAATGAAAATAGGATTTTAATTTAAGTGCTGCCCGCTTTGTGTTTGCATACCAAGTCATGCATATTTTTTCACACAGAAATTAAGACTCTCACTCGTGTGCAACATAACGCAGCAACTGATGATGATGATATGAACTTATTACAAAAACATGACAGAGGGGGGGAGGGAGGGGGACGGGGGACGGAAGAGAATGAAAGGAGGTTCAAAGCAGGGAAATGGGTCACATTGATAAAGACATTGACCTCACTCTCCTTTTGTGCCAAGTGAAGACGTGTGTATGTGTCACAGTGAAATCATCTTGTTCTTGTTGTCTACTGCTCAGTTGTCACTCGTTCTTTCATACTTTTGCATGCACACACCCATGTGCACCGGTAGACACACACACATAATGACAGGTTGCTCGTGAAAGCTGACACATTGTATTTCACTCTCACGCAGAGCTCAGCATGTGTCTGTGTGTCTGTGTGTCTGTGTGTCTGTGTGTCTGTGTGTCTGTGTGTGTCTGTGTGTGTCTGTGTGTGTCTGTGTGTCTGTGTGTCTGTGTGTCTCTGTGTCTCTGTGTCTGTGTGTGTCTGTGTTTGTGTGTGTGTGTGTGTGTGTGTGTGTCTGTGTCTGTGTGTGTGTGTGTGTGTGTGTGTGTGTGTGTGTGTGTCTGTGTGGTATCTTATTAGCGAAGGGGTTGTCGTGTCTTCTGCTCTCTTATCCATCCCCTCCACTATGTAGCAATTATGTTTGTGTTCTTTTATATTTACTAACATTCTCACTGCACAAACTGTTATCACCACTCGGCACATAACACATTATCAAGTTTCAGTTACAACTTTGTTTTGTCCCAGTGGGCAATTGGTTTTGCAGCAGCAATTAAAAGTGGCTTGCAGAGAAATGAAAACCTCAGACATATAGCAAGTGACAGTTGCTGATAGAAGGTGCTGATACAGAATTTCAGGCCGGCAGCATAAGACAAATTACCGTCGTCATCATTATCACAGTCTCCACGGCCATCAACACCAATCAATGACAAGTGATCATCACCTTCCTCCTGTTTATACCATCACGTACAGGCCTAAGACAGGGGGGATAAAAGGATAATTTCACCGGATTTTCTTGGCAGAAGTGCTTTTGTAGTCATATGACTTGTCTTCCCAAACAGATATATTTATGATTTTTTTTCTTAGATTGTCATAACAGGTGTAAATATGTTGTATTCAAGGGGCTGTAGGTTTTGGAAGAAACCTTTTCAGTCAGAGTACATGCTTCTTATCAGTTATGCATCACCATTCTATGTAGGCTACATATACACTGTATTTATTCCTTGCAGGAAATGCAGCTGTGAATATTATTGCAGTAGAGGACTACAAATCCCGCATATTAAGCACAAGAACGTTCCTGCTCCTCTGCTGCTTACTGTGCAAGATGAATTTTATTCTAACAGCAGGGTTGGCTTTTAAACCAGTGTCGTATCATCAGCACCATTTTTTTTGTCCTGAAATTTGATTTTCTTTAAGTTCTGTCACCGAGGTTTCTAAAGAGGGGAGATATTACTGAATGTGCTTCAATGATGCCATTAAGCTTGGAGCGTGAGGGCAGAAGGCTGCCGGCTGTGTGTGGAGGCAAGCAGGTTGGCCATTTCTGTCTAGCAACAGTTCTGCTCTTCCAAGTCAGTTGAAAGCTTTTTCCATATAGTTTTAGTTACGCAGAAATCCATATGACAATTAGATAAATTGTTCATACAATAGGCTGCTAAAAAACTCACAGCAGAAACTGATTATCAGCTAAACTTAAAGCTGAAGCTCACATGTTTGTGAGTGTTTCCTCTGTGGTGTCCTAACAGAATTTAGTTTTAGCACTTATCTGAAATGTAAAAACAAAAATGAGGTCACAAAATGTATTTTCATAGCTTTTAAACTTTGTAATCTTGTTGCAGTCAGGCTAGCTGGCTAACTGATACAGATTCAAGCTGCATAATGTTTTTATACAGTATGTTTTTATCCTTTAATACATGTCTGTTGATTCCTGAAGGGATAATTAGTTGTTTGGATGCATCCTTCAGAGAAGGAAGGCATTTCTGCTGCTGTTCTGTATTGTCATCTGAGGAGGTAATCAGCAGGAAATACAGCCTCCATTACATGTCGCAATCGGACTGTGTCTGTTTCTTCCAACTGGAAAAAGATAACTCCTTGCAAATTTTTTCATCTCAGACTAACAGATTGCTGTGCCTACTTCTCCTCTCTGCTCACTTTGACATTCTTTAACTACTTCACTGGCTTTGTGCTATTTGGCCTATACGGAGTGCACCTTTTTGTTTGTCAGATCAGCTTAAGAGACACAATTTAAATGCACACAGTAGTTTGTGAGTGAACCACAAAGATGGTCTTCTACAGCCATATGTGTAACATGCACACAGACACACACAAGCACCCACATACACAAATAGTTGGTAAGGTGGTAGATGGTTGGTAGCCTATGGGAAAAACTATGTTAGATTGGTCTCAGATGCGTGCGTGTGTGTGTGTGTGTGTGTGTGTGTGTGTGTGAAGAATTAATTTGGTGAATCTTTATCAGAGACTATCCTTATGTTCTTGTGCACAGATCTATTTCTTCCTGTTTTTACATCTGTGCGTGTGTGCGTGTGTGTGTGTGTGTGTGTGTGTGCACTTGCAAATGAGAGAGCAAGCGAGAGACAGATCCATTGTATAGGATATTGGCTTTGGCAGTATGGAATTTAGTTAATTCCTCCAGCTAGTCTTCCAGCTTGATTAAATAATCGCTGATTTAATGCAAGTCAGTGCCCGTATCAGTGTAAGTGTGTTCTTCAGTGTGTGTGTGTGTGTGTGTGTGTGTGTGTGAATAGCAGGGCTGACTTACTCTTTAAGTGAATTAAATGTAATTTCGTTTTGAAAGACTTTATTTTGAGAGCCCTGTATTTCTTTTACGTATTTTAGACTGCAGGGATGCCTTCTTCTTTTGTTTTTTGTCCCTCTTCAGTTCCCTATCTATGTCTCATATTCTCTGGTTTGACACCTAACCTAACACCTATGTACCGAACATTTCAACACCTTGACATGTAGAAATTGCATTCTCTTTTTCTAAAATGAAAAATCTGTGTGTTTTGTGGTAAAATGACATTTCTACCATTAGAATAATTCATCCCTTCTAGTGGAAACTTTTTCCAAATCAGTGGCATCTCCAGTAGCATTAGTTGTCTTAGAGCATATTCACAGACTGTATGTGTGAGTGCTACAAACCATGTTATGCTTTGACATCTAAATCTTACAAGTGGATTTCCCCAATCATATTTCACTGTCACCTCCATACCCCCCTTTTAACATAGACTAAATGTCCATGTGAATACAGTCTTACTTAAATAAGTCCTTGACAACAACATAAAACCAAGAGACAGGAATAAACTTTCTTAAATTGATGTTTCATGTAGGCCACCAGTCTCCAGTAATGCTATGCTCCAGATTTTAAAAATGCCACCTCACATTGGTTGCAGATGGCAGCTATAACATCACAAGTAAAGAAAGTAAATTTGTTGCTGCAGAACGAAACCAGTGGATGCTTATCTATTCAGACCAGCTCTTCCATAAAGATCTAAAAGACCATACAGTGTAAACAGTTTGTATAACATCTGTAAATTTATGACTTCAGGAGAATCTCTGAGTGGATTCAAAGCCACAGCTAAAGGGTTTAGCCACTGTGTGGTTACACCACATGTTTTGAAGTTGAATAAAAATCAGATTCTCGAGAATGAAGTTATAATTTATTAGTGTATTTTATGAGTAGAGTCACGAAAAAGTCACTGAGAACAGCCCATAAATTCTGTGTGAATTTAAAGGATAGCAATCACATTAACCCGTTTAATGGAAAGTTGGCATAGCAGAACAAACTCATAGTCCAAAAACAAAATTAAAAATTGTGAAATCACAGTTTCACAAACAGGGGAGGAGGAATACGTGTAATAGAAAATGTAGCCTATTTTCAAAGTGCATGTTTTTCCAAACAAGCAACAGTCAGGTCATGTAACCTCATTTAAGGGTTGCTGAATTAAATTTATTGCAACAAATTCATAAAGTTCGATGTCAGAGCATTTTATGCATTAGAGCAGAGAGACCAACCAAACTGAAAGTTATTAAATCAATAAATGTTATTTTATGTGCAGCCTCCTGCTGAGTAGATTGTGCTCATTTCTGAAGATCTTTTCATGGGTGTTATGAGACTGATAAAAAATCTGATATTGTGAACTTGTTAGTGCTACTCTTCTTATGTACACTCATTGTTTATACTGATCTTTTGTTTAGAAGATGTTTTGTGTACTTTGAGCACTCAACCATATGAAATTCCAGTTTTGCTTAGTTTTTTATTAATGACTTATATCTAATACCTTTATTACGAATAAGGAATGGGGATCATATTGCAGTTTTTACATTGGTTCCTCAAATACACCTCTTACTTAACAAACTTAACTTTGTATATAAACATCACTTTCAAAGTTTGTGTGTTGGCTTGGATTTGGCTTGATTAGGAGGAAGTTGATAAAGAGTTTAATTTCCTGACTAATGAATGTGTTTGTGTGTGGCTCTGACTTTGCGCGCGCGTGTGGTTTTGGATGTAAATGCTGCATGTGTGCGTGTCAGGGGGCGTTGTTGGTAGTGCTTTTTGAACGGTATCATAGGCTGCAGATAAATAGATGTCATTAAGCCCCTGAGCTCTAATTACCCACAGCCTGCCTCTGCAGTCTGAGGTGTGTGGGAGAGGCCAGGTATCAGCAATTAATCAGAAAAAAACATTCACTGATATACGCACATTCTGTAGCTACACTCTGATGCACCAAGCACACGGTTACAAAACTGTCAAAGAGTTGCATTCATACATAAACCTATGTGAAAGTATGTAAGTATAAAACTGTGTGTACTTGTGTATGAGATTACATGCATGTAAGCAAGCGGTGTGTCAAGCCAGCCAGCTGATCATTGAAAAGGAAGTCAGACATCATGATGTAATTGACACTTGAACCTCTGTCTCTGAGACATTCTCACATACAAACACACACAAACACTGTGCTATACACAAACACTGTGCTACCCCTGCAGCACACACACACACACATACAAACTCCTTGCATTGCAGCCCTCACCAAATTTAGGTTGCCTTCATTAGCCAGTAGAAGCAAATATTTTCGTGTGTGTGTGTGTGTGTGTGTGTGTACGTGAGTGTGTGTGTGTGTGTGTGTGTGTGTGTACGTGAGTGTGTGTGTACGTACGTGAGTGTGTGTGTGTGTGTGTGTGTGTGTGTGTATGTTGCGAGTGTTGAGATGAGGGGCAGCTGTGGGGCCATATGTGAGTGATTTGGGTGCTTGGAGGGAAACTGAATTCTGATGACAGACGCACTGTTTGGCTTGCAACACCAGATACACTCACACACACAGAAAGACACAGGAAGCGTACATCAATCAATCACCTGGCTCAGTCTCTCTGCATGTGGTGACCGTATGGTGTGTGCAACATACACACAGACTCTGGTTCAGTGTGCCACTGAGAGGATTTAGTTATATAAGTGATCAGATGGACAAAGACACATGTACCATAAATACTCTAATATAAGCTCAGGTGTTTATTACCTACTACATTCTCAGTTACAGGACATTTTATTATGCACACTTTGAGACTAAAATAATTTTTTTTTTTCCAGTAACGGCAAACACTGTATATTTCTAAAACCTAGATTTTCAACCTTACCGTAAAATATGAAGAACATCACTTGGACCATGTTTATTCAAACATCAGGCATGCTTACAGAGCGACACCCCTCCCCCACCTGGCTGGATCTGACCACCT
>JAUYWH010000003.1:8368499-8390547 GCA_034779795.1 Ctenopoma multispine
TGTGTGTGTGTGTGTGTGTGTGTGTGTGTGTGTGTGTGTGTGTGTGTGTGTGTGTGTGTGTGTGTGTGTGTTCATGAAACTGATACAGTAAAAGTCAAACACTTAACTGTAAAGTACCTATTGCAGTTCAGATAAACACTAAAACACTTAATGCTACAAGGTGAAACTCATATTTTTCCACATCCGTTGAGTAGTACTTGACAAAATTACCACAGTATCTCACATCTCTCTTAGAAGTGTCTGGGTTCTCGCTGAGAGACACAGTCGCACAGTGAAAACACACAGCAATTCTTCAGCTCAGCCAAATCCTTTCCTTTTCATTCAAGCATATTTTGGTGTTTTTATTAACCTTGTTCTATACAGAGAAAACCAGTGTAGAAAAGAACAATGTTCTCAATAGGATTTTCCATTATGTATGATAAATGAGAACACATCATCTTTCTGCCACCAAGCTTGTTTTCTCTCTCTCTCTCACCCTCTCCATCTCTTTCCTAACTGATCTTCAGTGGTGTGAACATTTAAACTGTTTCAAAACTTAAGTCACTTTTGTCTTTTTTTCCTCATCTTGCCTTTCCATATGTACTGTATATTTTCACTGTCTAATATTGTCTTTCTGTTATGTGTAGCGACGCAGAGGTAGTGGGGTCTTCTGTGCGAACTGCTTGACCACCAAGACATCACTGTGGAGGAAGAATGCTAATGGGGGCTATGTCTGCAACGCGTGTGGCTTATACCAAAAACTACATTCGGTAAGTCATAAAAACACGCATATGGAGCATTACATTTATTTATTATTCCAATATTTATCCAGACTTAACATGATCAAAATGGACACGATAAAGGAGCTTTACATTTAAAAACACTTTAAAGATATAGAGGCAGACAGGAAAGTGTAAATGGTAACTGCACGTGAGCTGAAAGTCATAACTGTATCATCGAGCAAACATTAATTTGCAGTGCTGAACTCCTTTCTGCTCGTAGAAGACCTACACTCATAAAAGTTGTACTGGGTCAGGAAGGCAGTACATTAGACTTTCTTTTTTTATAGACAGTCTCCTGTGTTTAGCACATCCATGGGTTAGTTTCAACCACTAATTATCATTCCTCCCCTCTGACTGATTAGGATCTCATGCAAATTAAATGGTGCCCACTGCAGTTAAATGCTTTTGTATAGTCAGTGAATCCCACTGTGAAAAAGTAATATTGTGGAAAAAGTATATTTGATTTGGAGGTGCTGGGAGTTACAGACCATTTCAGCAGTTGCAGTGAGGCAGCTCCATGGAGTGAGAAATATGATGGAATGAATCAACTTTACCATCTAAGCCTGGGGAAAGTCTATGGAAATCCCAAATTTAATTAGATTGTATGAATTACAGATGAGATAAAGACCCAGCCTGGAATTTAGTTGACTTAAGAATACCAAGCTTTCCTCACCAGACCAATTTCCACAATTCAGTATACCTATTTAAATTAAGACTTTACAAATATCACCAATGTGATACGAGCTTCAATGTATATACTGTACAGTGTGTTCAGATAAATGCTCACATACTGGCTTAAGATTAGATTGTTACATACCAGCTGTTTTAAAGTGAACAAAAATGGTTCAGTTCAATAAATCACAGCAATGAATGCATCAGAGGGTGACCATATTACAACCCAGAGCAATGTGCTGCCATTACCAAATGGATCTATAACGACTTATTAGAGGATTACAAGCACCGCAGTTTACTCCTTCCTGCCCCTGTATATGTCCTTGGTTCAACCCGTTCATCACATCTGCTTCTCCAATCACGTTCCACTTCCCTCTACTCTTGGCAATCTTCACGACAACCATATTTTATATCCCATAATAAAAGTTTTATATGCTCTACACACATTATTAGAGCGGATAGCAGCTAGTAAAACACTTGAGAGTGAGAGAGGGAAAGGGTGAGTTATGTAAAGAGGAGGAAAATGGTAGATATAAGGGGAGGGAGAGAACAGACAAAGAAATCAAAGATTAGGGTAAAGAGTGAGGACAGAGTTAATGAATGGCGAGGGTGGGTATAAAGAACAAGAAGTAAAGGGTGATGGAGAGATTTTGCAAGGGGCCATTCTAAAATAAAAAGGAGACACAAGGGTAGAAGTATGTTTACCAGCAGCAACACAGCCCTGCGCCTTCCATCAGAGCAACCCTACAACCACACAAGGTATGAGAGTGTTTGGTTGGTGGTTTGGGCATCTACACAGACTGTACACAGAAAAATCTTTATAATGATGAATATGTCTTAGTTGACGAAGAGAACTGACTCAACAGCACTCTACAGAAAATAGCCCAGAGACGGCTGTATTTTCTGGAGAGGCTCAGTTCTTTCTGTCTCTGCAGCACCATGACTATTGCAGAGTTATTTAATCGATCTTTAGATTTTCTTTGTTCTTCTTAGGTTTTTTATATTTCCTTTCCTTTTTTTATATACTGTACACAATAAATGCATAAGGCTAACTGCTATCAAGTGTTCCATTTAAAAATATCAGTTTAGAAAAGTTTTTTGGATTCCGGAGACCAGTGATCCATTTCCCATATAGAAATACAGTAGCGATACACCCTGTGATCAAGACTTGAATATAAAGTAGACTCCTCTTTAGCTAGAGACACATAAACCAGAGGAGTATATATAAGAAATGTTCTAGTGATTTGACTGACATAATTTTGTCAGCGTAGAGGCTGTTAGTCTTTTCAGTTATGGACTATTGTTTATGGCAATGATCCAAGTGTCTTAAAAACATACAAATGTGCTCTTCTCTACTTAAATTGTTTCAGTAGTCTTTCCACAAGGAGAAGTATGTCACACACTGGGAGCTGAGCCGTCTTTGTCCTCCTCACTCATACGAAAGATTTACTATACATACACATGTACCTTGAAACACACACACACACACAAATAGATATCCACATTTACAAGGACCCAGCGTAGACATGGCATATATTTTGAAAGAGGTTTACTTGGAAGATCGCTTTTTTTCTGTCAAATAGAAATATTCCCTTAGTATTTCTGTCAACTTCAACGCCTCTTTGAATCTTTCATATTGCTTCATCATGTGATTAAAGTATGTTATTGGTTTGCATCTGTAGCAATGTCCAAAGATCTCCATCGGTTTGTTCTTAAACACAATTTATATGAAGGCACATGTATGTACACAATAACATCAACATGTGTGGCAGTGTACATTTCTATCAGTTGAGTATTTTTTTAAGCTTTTGTAAATCAAGGCTCTTTTGGCTATTTGAGTTTTGACTTTGGTTTTAATTAATACCATGTGGAGGTCACGATTTGTAATGTATTATGGAGAACTTGGTTCTTCAGTAATGAAAGAATAACAAGTCATTATGTTTGAGTTGAAGTGTAGACACTTGACACTATATTGTTTATTTAACTTCCAGGAAAGGAGATCTTTTTTGCTAATTTGTCTGGAAATGTTTTGATTTTTTGGCATGTATTTAGATATAAGACATCAAAAAAGTTTCATCATCATTTATAAATCGTTTTAAAGTACTTTATTAATCCCAGTGGGAATTGAATAAGTGAGAAGTGCTGCGAAAATGGTGTGTTGTGAATGTTACTGAGCAGTTTTTATTCTTTGGAATTCTTCTTGAGTGTTGCTTTTTTAAACACAGCTGCTTCTTAAAGGCTCTTAATTCCTGTTTCTAAAATTGGTTGTTGTGCTTTAATGTTTTTATTGTGCAGCTCACACAACAAAAGCATAAGATAGAAAGCTACCATATACTTTAAATGGGAAGGATTATTTGATGATAGTTAAGATATGAATAAAGGCATGTGTCCAATTTACTGTATATCTTATTAATGAAGTTTTGTAACTCCATTTACATCGCACCCCCTTGTGGTAAGGGCAAAAACCACGGTCCCTATGTGCTTAAAGTGTGTGTGTTTTTTTTAAAACTTGTTACAGTTAATTATACTTGAACTCAGTGTTTGAAGTGCTGATGTACTATTTAAAGGTTTTACTCAAAGTATTTTAATCAAATGTTATTGGTACAGCTGTAGAGCCGTAGTACAGCTACAACAGGAATCTAGTTATATCGTGATTAATATAGTAGTTATGGTGTGTCTAAGGGTGGCAGATATGTGCATGTGTATATTTAAAATCATAAATAAAAAAAATTGATTAATACTACTATCTTTTTTTCTCCATATTCTTTGTCTTCTAGACACCCAGACCTCTAAATATCATAAAGCAGAACAATGGTGAACAAATTATCCGGCGCCGAACTCGAAAACGCCTCAACCCTGATTCGCTATCATCTGAAAACCCCGCCCCGAAACAACAGCGAATCACCAGTGACGAGCGCATGAATGGGGAGGAGCCAGACCGAAGCTGTGCGTCTATCAAAAACCAGCAGCCTTCTCCACGCTCACCCCGATCCACTCAAGCTTTCCTAGCCAATCAAACATTGGAGATTCACAGACGCATGCCTCCTCTTCTGCTCCCTTCACATCCTCCCTCCTCAATAGCAGCTGAGGGAAATGGGGGTATCATCGAGGGAGGAATATCATCAAAAGTAGAGGGAGGCAAAGGAGGGGGATCAGAAAGAGGCAGTCCAATTGAAAAGTATATGCGTCCATCCAAACCATCAAGCTATTCACCTCCTGGTTCGCCAATTGAAAAATACCAGTATCCCCTTTTCTCTTTACCGCTACCATTAACCCTCTCACCTGATTTGACACCTGAGTCAGACTGGCTCAGATTTTGGACCAAGTATAAGATGGCTGCTGCCTCTGGGCATCCTGGTACCATCAGTAATCTAAGCAGCCCTGGTAGCCTTGGAAATAATGCTCATTATCTTGGTGCAATGGTGACTCCGGTACAGCATCATCAGCAAAGCTACACGGTGCCTTACTGTGCCTCTCCCTACTCTCCTCTTCCCCCTCCCCCAGCACCTCCTCACTACCCTCCTCCACCTCTTCATCCACAAACCTCATCATCATCATTAGAAAATGATGCCCCTTTGGATCTTGCAATAAAACAAAGAGATAAAAGTACCACAAATACACACATGTCAACAAATGGTGCAGAGAAGAGAAGGCAGGAGTCACCACTAGGTGAGAGGTCGAGAGAGAACTGGAAAATAGAGAAAGAGGAGGAGGAGAGGACAGATGAAGGAGGAAACCAGAGAGAAGAGATAAGAAAAGAAGAAAAAGATCATCTGACAACAAGTCCCTCAAGTGCTCCATCAAATAGCGCAATGGTGGAAGTAGCCACACAGGATGATCTGACCAATCGCTGCATCCACTGTGGGATCTACTTCCTAGACGAGGTCATGTATGCCCTGCACATGAGTTGCCACGGTGACCAGGGACCATACCAATGTAGTTTTTGCCTCCACATGTGTGTGGATCGCTATGATTTTACCACGCACATACAGAGGGGCTTACACAGGTACACAGACAAGTCGTCACATCAGAAGGGCCACATGCAAGACGGGAAAATTCAGAGCACGACAGTGGTGGCAGAGCGTGTGACTCAAGAGGAAAACAACAGAGGTGATCATAATGAGATCACGGCTGAAGGTGTTGTCATGGGTGTATGTCATGATCGAGCAGAAGAATATACAGGCAATGATGCCAATGATAATGAAGCAGGACCTGAACAGGAGGTAAGAGTAGAGAGTCCTAGCATAACAAACCAAGAATTAGGAGGCGAACTGGCATCAGACAGTAGTGATGACATCACAAAAACCGTTGAAGTCACAACTGTTGCGGAGTCTAAAAACATAGATGAGAACACAGGGAGTAATTAAACTGATGCCTTTGACTCACACAAACCTTTGAATGTGTTTCAGAGGATGAATAAGCTGTATGTCTCCTTGTTCCTAGAGGCTAGCTCATGTCAAAATGGGCCCTAAATGGAACACATCCTTATGCTGGAAGCACTCGGCTGTCAAATGGTCAAAAATCATTGTAGGATCTTGCTGAACTGCTGCAGGGACAGTTTGGAGAAATAGCTTGAATCCTATGTTGAGAGACGGTCACTTGACAGCTCTGTGGCAAGTATTCAACAACAGTTCAGGCATGCAGCTGAAATCACTTAATAAACAGCCACTTCATGTGCTTTGCAAATAAGAGGATTGGAAACTCGACTGAAAGTTGGACTCGTCTCATTCAGGATGGGTTTGATGAGCTCAGCACTTGCACAGCCACCATACAGCAGAGCAAAAAAGTAAAAATGCTAGAAGCATAACACTTAAAATGAACTCACCTGAGTGGATCTGTATTGCATCACGCTAAACTTAACCATAAGCTGGTCCAAACTAGACTGATGCATCATTCAGACTGTGTTATCATGGTACAGCCAGATCTCATCTGGTTAGAACTGCTTTGTTCTGGTCCAGGGCATGGTTTTGGCTCTTTTTCCACTTTGTAAATGGATTCAAAACCAAAACGTACTTCAGGCTGCAGCTGGTATTACCACTGTACTAAAGGATCAGTTGGTTTCATTAACATGTGCCCTGTTACAGAAACATGACATATACCTGGATCAATGCAAAATCACAATCGCTGCAAAGTGAGGAAAAATGGGAGACTAATTGGGTTTGTTTTGACCATAACTTTTTGAACTGCTTGAAGCCAGTTTCGGCTGGTAAAACCGGTGTAATACCGGGCTGAAGTGTTCACTTCATCCATTTGGATCAATCCAAGTGACATTATTTTCTACCTTCCTCCGTGCCATGATACTAGCTACGTGCCTGGCTGCCTGCCTAATAGAACAATCCTCTATTAACCTGCTTAACATTTATATTAATAATAATAATAATGGTAATAATAATGATGATGTTATATTACAAAACATGCAATTTGCTACATTTTCCTATACAGTATAATATGTTATTTTGTAAAAGCAAATAATGCTTTTTTGCAGGAAATGGTACTATAAAAATTAGGTTGAGTTTTTTTTTTTCTTTTCTGTTTTTCGTTATTTTTGTTGTTCTGTTCATAAGGAGACTTGTTACATTGATAACAGCCGTTTAACAGAAATGGTATGGGAAAAGAGGGGGTTGTGTGTATGTGTGCATTTGTGTAATTGCATTTATGTGTGTGAGGATCGAAGGATGTATCCGTCCCCAAACAATGATGTAAACATAATGAAGGCTTGTGTTTGGTTTTTCAGTCCTCAGGGGTCACACGTGTTGCACACCAACCCACCTGTTTCATAGCATGTGACACATCATTTTTACATGTTAAATGATCTAATGGTTTTAGCATGTTATCTTATATAAAGCCTGTACTTAAAGTGTTTTTTATTTGTTAATAGATCAACATGGTCTTAGTATGTTACTTTTTTGTATGTCTTTTACATGTTGTTAGAATACATTATTTTATAGAGAGACTTAGGGAGAAAAACCCTAAATTTTATCAAAAGGATCAATTGTTTGGGTTAACTGTATAAACCTTTGCTCTGTATTGAGTCTACAGAGATTCTTGCCTACAGTGTTTTATTCAACCTATCTCATATTGCTGAGAGTTTGGTAGGTTACCTCTATGTAGCATGTTAGCATCTTATTACATCTGCAAAATAAGTTGCCTTTTCTAGGGACAGGAACTGTTACATGTTAGACCTAAATAATACTGAAATAATAAGATTACATGGTAAAGTTACATTTTAGAATTAATTAATGCAAAATGATCATGTTGCTTTAAAATCTAACCAACCTATCCCAGTCACTTGCCATTCAACTGCAACTTTCAGTGTATCTTTTAATGAAGAGACCCACCTGCTGTTTTCCATGACTGTATCTCTAAACCAAACTTTACACTTCTCATAGTTTCATTTGTCATTGAGAGAGTAGTGACAGTCGGGTCTTTGAAAGTCCCACTGTTAGAGCAACGTGGTGGCCATCTTGTTTATTTTTATAAAGAAAGAATCGCGTCTCCAACCTTGCTGCCTTAGTTGCTAGAAAACAGAAATCACTGACGGATTCTTTCAAAGAAAAAAAACAAACGTAAACAAAAGCCTGAATGAATATAAATGCTAAGAAGGAACTAGCTAAAGATTGAGAAAAATCTATATTTTTCTATACTTATCCAAATGACATGAATGAAAAATATTCCACCTAGTGCCTGGTAGCATGTAGATTTTTTCTAATACATATGTTATACTGTCTTGCCGTGAATCATGTCAAGCAGTAGTTGGGCAAACAGACTGGTATAGTAATTCCCATGCTCCAAGATATCAGAGTCATTGATTATGATACATTATACGTGTTCAAACTTCGCATTTTCAGCCCATTAGAAAGAGCCACATGTGTTCTTGGTTGCCATGCTGTCAGTAACTAGTTATGTAATTTTTGCATGTACACACACTACTTTGTAGAAATGTTGAAACATGTGCATTGGTTACTTCTGTATGAAAGACTTATTAAGAAGGAGATGTTCTCTACTGTTCATTCTGCTGGTTTGGAAAATTATGGCGCACAGTCATGTCACTAGTCTCCCCATATCAATGTAAATCTAAAGGTTATTCTAAGGTGTTATTCAAATCAGGGGTTGAGCAGGGTTAACTTGAGACAGCAAAGGTTTTCATTATTTTTAAACCAACAGTGAGATGAGATTTCTTTCTTGCAGAAATTCTAAAGCACCAAGGTAAAAGAGTAGAAAATTAAATAGATTCTCTACTCTGCTCAAAACTCTATAAAATGAAATATCTGAACTTTTCACCAAAGTAAAGTGTGTTGGGGAGTGCCGGTTGCAGGTTAATATTACCTCTAGTGTTTAGCTTAAACATTGAGGCGTTATTATAAACATAAGGTATACTCACATGCGGTATATAGTTGGGCCCGGAAGTATCTGGATCACAATGGATTTCAAATTAAACAATGGAGAGTTTTACAAAAATATGGCATTTACCATTTGGGAATTACAGCCATTTTAGGCAAAGTACCTATATTTTAAGGTGGTATTTTTAAGGTATTGGACGTGACATAATTGTTAGTAAAATCATACTTTACGTTTCCTCGCTGGAGATGCTTTGCCATGCCTTCACTGCAGCCAAATTCAGTTGCTGTTTGTTTGTGGATCTTTCTGCCCTCAGCTTTGTCTTCAGTAACTGAACAGTATGCCCTATTGGGTTAAGATTATTCGACTGACTCGGCCATTGAAGAATATTCCATGTCATGCCTGTAAAAAATCTTGGGTCGCTTTTGCAGTATTTTTAATAGTAATTATCCATCTTCACTGTGAAGCTGTTGATGTTGTAAAGGGCTTTTTCTTCAGGAGGAAAGGATCCTGCGATCATTCACTTTAGTTATCTTCCATGGTTTTCCAGGCCTTTCAATGTTCTTTATAAGAATGTACCACACCTAAGGTTTGAGGTATCTCTCTTGTGTTGTTTTTCAGCTTAATGACGCCCTCCTTCACTTGCATTGAGCGCTCCTTGGACTTTATATTGGTAGCTCCAGTCAAACAGCTGCCAAATGTCAACTCGATACCTGATATCACCTCCAGATCTTTTGTCTGCTTTATTTGTCTTGAAGTAACAAGAGAATGGAGCGCACCTGGTCAATTTGCTGCTTGTCAGTCAATTATCCAAATATTATTGAGCTTTTAAAATTGGAGGTATTTAATTTGGCTGTAATTCAAGTGCCATATTTTTGTGAAACCTCTCAAAATAAAGCTGAAAGTCTACAATTCAATCTTGATTTGAAGTCGAAACATCTTAATTGTTTTATTTCAAATCTACATATTGCTACATTTAGACACAGATTATGTGCAGTAGAACCCAGTGTCCAGCTACTTCTGTGCCTAACTGCATACTGACATTTCATCTTTTGAATAATTGATCATGAGTAATCAATGCATTTCAAATATTATTCTAGGAAATCTTTTTGCTAACATCTAACAAACTTTACCTTTTAGAATTGTCTTGTCTAGAATTGTCTTCTTCTCTGATGGGGCTGCTAACAGAATACAAACTTGTTTACATTTGCAAATGTAGCAAAAAGAATGAAAGGAGTGAAGCACTGATTTAAAAGACAGAACAAAGGCTAGGATGGAGAGAGGGTGGTAATCATTTTCTCTATTTTAGCATAAATATGACCAACAATGTCATCAGGTTTGCACAGAAGTTCTGAAACTAGATAATTGCAACCAAATTAAATAAATTATTTTGGACTGCATTGTTTGTCATCACCAAACATATCGCTTCTCTTTAAAGCCAGAAAGTTTTACTTCTTCTACATTTTTATATCAGCCCTCTGACTTATGGTCTTGAGCAAACTGTAGATGGGCAGTAATGTTCTTGATGGAGAGTAGTGGCTTTTTTTTTTTTCCACAACCAATGAAAGAATGAGTGTAATTTTATTGACTCATTTGTTTAATTGGGTTCTCTTTATTTAATTTTAGGATTACTGAAAATCTGAGAATTATTTTAGATCATATTTATGCAAAAGTGTGGAAAATTCCTAATAGTTCCTAAACTTTGAAGCTCCACTGCACCTATAGATATCGGTTGATAAAGGCCTCTGAAGAATATATGAGATATGAGAATTAGCTCAAATGATAAAAAGGTGAAATACGTGTAATTGAAGTATAAATTCATGCCCCTTCTTATTTTTTGCTTATCTTTTTACCTCCTTTTAACATCATTTCAATTCTTCTAGTGTTAGTTAAGAAGTGATTATGACGTCATTCTCAGCATATAGATAGGTTGTTCTAAATGAGAGTTAGTTACGTCGCGGCCAAATAAACTGAGGTTGCCCCAGGTTTCTGAAAGAAGTTGTTACCAGCAGTAACATATTCAGCACTAAGTGGAAGCTTCACTAGGGTAAAATATATGAATTGAACAACTGAACAATGCTAATGCTGTTTTAAAAAAGTAAACATTTTCATGGGGTTTCTAAGAAGCAGTAGGAGAATAATTTGTTTAAAAAAATTTTTAAAAAGTAGGACTTGTTTTGCCCTTTTTTTTTAAACATGGGTTTACATCTTATTTTGATGAACCACAAAGATTTCCCAGCGGTGATGATGCCCAGATGCCAAAATGTTTCAATAGTCCCTGTATTTACTGATTTGAAAGTAAAAATATCAGCCTTATAAGTTTGATGGCATTTCACATCAGCGTTTACACTGGGGGGCCTTAACAAGTATTTTAATTTTTGTCTCTGTAAGAATGTGTTTTAGAAAATTATGCTGTTGCTTGCACTCCATTTATTATGTTCGAATTGCCAAGGAAGGGACAACACACACACACACACACACACACACAGTGGTACAGATTGAGTGTACATTTTGGGGTGTATGGTATCAACCATGGGAGACAGGAAAGCTGTAGGCCAGTTTATTATTGGCCAGACAAATACACACATGCATGCATACACACATAAACTATGTACATTTAACCAATATATTTTAGTGGAATTTTGTCTCTTTTCTGTTGAATTGCTTTTATAGAAAAATGGGATTTGTTTAGGTTATTTTTGTCCCTCATGTTGTATTTTATTCAGCTACTTGTCTGTATGTTATTGTTTTTAGGTTTTATTTCATGCAAAAATCATATTTCAGCAAAATATTTTGACAACCAAGAAAAGTTTGTTACACAGCTAAACTTGAAGAATAATGTTGATGATGATGATAATAATTAATAAAAGTAATAACAACCATATTGAAAGTAGCAAGTGTTTTATTTGCATAGTAAAGATACAAGAAAAAAAAGTGTTTTATAAATGCTGAGGCGATGAACTGGACAAGCTGACGTCTTTTTATGTTGTATGTAAATGCCACTCAAGTGTGTGATGTGGCACAAACTATGATTTTTTGGAGTGTAGAGGTACAGTAGCTCACGTATAGTTTCTCTGATATTTTTACACAGTTAGATTTCATACCAACTCGGGTGAATTTTTCAGAAAAAGATTTGCAACACACCTCCTGCTGTGCTCTATGAATGTGGCCAGTGGCTCTACCATATTTATGTGTTTCTGTTCTGATCTATTCTTCCGTACTGTCTGACTGCTTTTATTATTTTACAGATATCTGATTATTTTTCGCTGAGATTTTTGCTGTAGAAATCAAACTGGCCCTGATTAGTATAATACACTTTTTCTACTTAATAGTTTAATGTAATGACACATTCTATATTTTATGCTTTTATTTCTCGCAAAGATTATTTTAGGTGTGAATCAGGGTTATATCCTTATATGTCCGTCCAACAGATGACCAGATAATCATGATATTTTGACCAACAAACATCTAGTGCCACACAAAGGACAATATTTCTGTGAGATCAATGATGAGGTAGAATACATACCAATTATGCATTATTAAGACATTTGCTGTCCACATTCTTTTTCTCAGAAGAATAAATTGTAGTTTATGTAACTCACTGAGCTTTCCTTTAAACCTATTATGAAACTAACTAACTTAATTAAACAAAAACAACAACAAAGAGTTAAAAATGTTAATGTTAAAAATGTGGCTTTATTAGGCATTTTAAACAATGTGCTCATTCCTCTGGAGCTGTGGCCAGGTCAAAATGTCAACTTTTAACATCTGACTTTCTGGAAATTTGTCTGGCACATCAATTCTGTGAAATAGATAGATAGATTTTGACTTTATTGACCCATCACCTTTCCTTTAGCACTGCCCTCAGGCCAGACTTGACATTTTCCAGTGTACTCTGGTCAGGTTCAAATGGAATTATAACATCAAGATTATTTGTGTCATGCACAGAGAATATTTTATTCTTGTTATGCTTGTAAGAGCAGTGCATTGACTGAATAGCTTTTTCATGGCAAAGACGTAAGATAGCATTGGCAACATATTGTAACCGAAGGCCTATTTCCCACCAGCACACGCTGCAGAAATTATTTGAGAGCCTACTTTAATTATCCCACATCCCTCCTTTGGGTCAGGAACTTTGACAAACTTAATCAGTGCAGCAGCGCTATCTGTCAGAAGACAAAAGCTTCTAATCTGTGGTCTATATTATGTTTAGCATTATCAATTTATCTCTGTGTTTATAATATGAACATTGATTAGAGTTGATTAACTCTGCTTTAGAGTCTGCAGTGAAATTATGTGGCAATGTGTCTGAATGTGTGTATCTGTATTAAGAGTGTAGAAGTGTGTGATGATTGGTCACAGAAAGTCTGTCAGACTGGAATACTAAACACCCTGGTGTCTACTGGAGAGGTCAACACACAAGCGCATGCAGCTGCACATAATTATCAACCTGTTCACGGGAAAAGAGAAAAATCCATCAAAGACAGAAATAAATAAAGGACATATAAAACAACATTCAACAAGACACAGACATTTTTACCTGCTATGTATTCTCAGAAGGGACAAACACGTCACGTGGCAGGTGCCTGCACACAGTAAAGATTTCTATTTTTCAGTGTGACGTTTGCATATCATCTCTGTACGTGATGTCTGTCTGTCTGTGTTTATGAACATCTCACATCATTTCTGTTTATTGCAATTCATGTTTATGTATGAGTTACCTATATCGTTGACAGAATTTGACTCGTGCCTGTGTGTGAGAGAATGCAACTGAGTATGAGGTTGTGTGCGTGTGGTTGAGGGGGCGGGGGTGACAATGTCTTATTTATGAAGTGCAGCATTGTTATTGCCGTTGTCATGTCTCGTGTGTGTTGATTGAGATTTGACCAACCTGATGACTGTTTCTATTTCCTATTCTGACTGACAGAAAGGTCATAGATGTGAACTACTTTGATGCTCATTCGAAGATACCAGTCATATACAGTGGATAGATAGGGAGATAGACAGATAAGAAAGAAAACGAAAGGCAGAGGTTGTGATTAATTATATAAATCATTTATAACACACTGAGAAGGATCTCTGCTTCTATCCAATCCCTGTCCCTGCTGAAAGTATAATTACAGCTCTATATCGCCTCAGTATGTCGGCTGTGTATCATCAGCTTCACAGCGAGGTCCACTGCAGAGGGATTTGATGTGTAATCTTCTTTCCTTATATTTCCTCTTTGCTACTGTAGTTGCTACCGTTTGTGTGCACACACTCTCTTCTGCTCGTCTCGTTTTACGTTGGATGGTTTGCAGTCCCATACAAAAGTATGTAAAATATGTAGAAATAGCAAAACAATACTACTTACTTTACACTTAAAGCATACTGTAAGTACTGTATTTTGTGGTGCAACAATATATTAGTACATATAATTATATAGTATACATAATTATAATTGTAATTTCCCCTCTCTGACACTCAGTCCAAAGGCTATTAGTTTTATCTGAAACATAAATCTTTATAAAAATGGGTCATACATTCTTTCATTTCTCCTAAAACACCTGGACTCTTTTTGCTAACATTTTTCAAACAAGAGTGAACAGTGCATTTGTTCGGGACTCTTTTTTTTCCAAGATGAATGTGATGGTTTGAGAAGTGCTGACAGCACTAAGGCGGTATGTGGGATACTTTTAAGACTCAAAATATGTGAAGAGAGGGTGTTTTGACCACCCTATTAAAAATGAATAAGGTAGTCAAAACAGAAACACCTCTTGACATAATGCTCTCCAGTACTACTCCACCACCCACTGTGACCTCAATAATAAAAATATAGTAGAGTTATTACCATTCTGACAGTTTTAACTTAAAAACTGAGAAACTATAACCTGGTAAAATAAGAATCAACAGCAGAGCTGCAGTACTGGATTACATGTAATAGTAATAGTAGCTACTTTACGACTGAATTTTACGCAGATGTACGTTATACACCACTAAGATATACATGTATAATTGTAACAGACACACCAGTTCTCTTAATATTTTCATATACCACCAGTACCATGTCCCCTGTGCTCGTACTAGGGACTGCTTGACCCTCACTGCTACTGGCATATGGACCTCTTCTATAATAATGCTGACCTATTGATTATTATTGTTGCTTAATAGGACAAATGTACTGTGGTTTGAGGACAGACTAGCGTCACTGGCAACAGGCCTTCATACACATGGGCCCTTCTGGCCTTTCCCAGAATGCACAGATGGCCAGTCCACCTCTGCAAGCTAGTTAGTAACTACCATAAGGGGCTGTCATCAGTTGTGAGTCAGAAAGGTTACACTATTGACTATTAATTGTCAGAAGGCTAATAATTTTGCCCTTTTGCCCCCTCATATTTCTTTCTTCCTGTTTCAGTTCAGCGCATCAGTAAAATATATTAATCCAACTTAGTGGAGAGTTTCTCTTTTATCTTTTTGAAATTTATCTAATGAACACTTTTGCTTGGTTTTGGTTAAATTGTTTGTTTGATTTCACAAAGGGGGCTAATAATTTGGGGTTCACAAAACTGTTAGAAGTGTCAGTGTAGAACCGCCACTGCCCTGGAGTACTTTTAATAATAAATCCCATCATAATATCGCAATAACACTGATAATGGTATGCAGTGTGTGTGTGTGTGTCTTTAAAAGACAAAAATTGTTTCCTCACCTGCACCCAAACACTTGTCAGAAGACACTGAGAGTTTATCATACAGAATAAAAATGTTCTGACATATTTGTGGACAAGCAGTCAGAACAGCTAAAAATAAAATCTTTTAGATGTTTGTTTTTTTTTTTCTTTAGTCTTTGTTGGCTTCTTTATTGTGGCTTCACTGTGAAGTTAGGAGGAAATTAAGACCCAAGAAGAGACTGCTGATGAGTGGCTCAGGAAAATCCAAGATTGAAGTCCTCTTTAAAAACAATCACTTCAATCACTGAGCAAAGAGTAATCAAATCCAGATCCACCAAACAGAGAATCCTAAATTAAAAGACTAGCAGAGCCTCAAAACAGAGAGACACTCAGAGAACAGGGGCAGGTAGTAGAGATCCCCTAACCCTAACAATGATCAGAAGTAGACAACAAACAGGGTAAATGTTGATGTCATCCAGGTGAAGTTATCTGTAAGTTGAGTCGTGGGAACTGGACTTCTTTTTTGTTAGGTTGAAATTTTGGCAATTTGTGGCCTTCAACCAACTGTCCTTAGACTGAAGAAGCTACTTGGATGAGTAGTGAAACGTTTCAAGTCCAGTTGCCATGACACAACTGTCAGATAACAGGGTCAGTGGGTTCAGGTAGAGGCAGGTCAGGAAACAGGCAGTGGTCCAAAAGCCAGCAGAATCCCAAAAGGCAAATATTCAGAGTGAAAAATTGCTTCTTTGAGTGAGAGAGAGAGAGGGAAGTGGAGGCACAGGTGAAAACAATCAAGCTAATTACAGAGTGTAAAGTGAAAAGAGATACAGGAAGGCCCAAACAGGAAGTACTGAAGATTTCAGAATAAAACTTTGAACTTTAAAAGTTCTGACAATGACCAGACATTTATTGACTTTCTGGGGTTTATTTTAATAATATTTGCATGTGTATATTTTATGCATATGATTTTAAATTATAAGCTGGTATGTATGGTGGGTGTTTATCTGTGTTATGTTTTGTATGAGAAAAAAAACAGAACGTGCACAAAAGGGGGTGTGTGTGTATTTGTGTGCAGTTTATTTTTTTTGCTTCTGTTATTCTTCAGAAAGAGAATTAAGCAGGAAGGGCACTTAATACTATCCATTCATCCATCCCACCCACCCTCCATCCATTCATCCATCCATCCATCATTCATTCACTATCCAGACTGCTTTTCTTAAAATCACAGGGGTGCTGGAGCCTGTCCCCGCTGTCAGTGGGCGAGAGGCGGAGTACACCCTGGACGTGGTTATCAGACATACAAAGACAGGCAACCATTCACTTTCACATTTACACCTAGGGCAATTTACAGTCACAGATTAACCTAACATGCATGTCTTTGGATGGTGGGAGGAAGCCTCTGTACCCATAAAGAAGCCACACAGACACAGGGTGAACATGCAAGCTCCACACAGAAAGGCACCAGGCTAAATGGTAGAAGTGCATCTTTGCCAGGTCAAATATGCGGAGGGAGACAAAGTAAGCAGCCAAAATAAACATTTTTAACTTTACAGTAAAAACTATCCTGTTTAGTCTCATTTTATTGTTTATGTATTAATTGTGTACGAGGATGATGCTTTCCTCAAAGAGTCACATTATCCAATATTTTCAGCACACTCCTAGCTCTGCTGTACACACAACATCAATATTTGTGTTGCTTTCTACTCTATTGTCTCCCTTACTTTCTGCCTTTCCAATCATCTGTGTTGTCATCGTTCAATGTCTCCTCAACAATTGGAACTTGATCAAATTTAGGAGACTGATGTAAGCCACCACTGCATTCTGGCATCCCCGCAACTGAAGTAATTGGCCAAAACAGCGCTGTAAACACAGGTCATCATGGGATGCATCATACATTGGTGACAACTTGTTTACTGTCACGTCTTGTAAATTCTTTTGTGCCCTATATATGATCACGGCGCTTCATTTCTGAGGACGAATCAGTGCAACTTTGGGACTAAGTAATAAAGTTGGACAAGTAAGCATAGATTTTTATTGTTGAAAACATAAAAGTAGAGTAAATAGAAAACTTTTTAGTTTTATTCACATTCACATTTTAAGTAAAATCAGCTCATTTTCACAAAGAACCAACTAAAATGTTGTATCACCATAATTATGAGCAGACAACTTTTAAAGTATGCAAAGGCAGCAATTAATCAGTGCTGAGGCAGTTCATAAGAAGCATTAAGGTACCCTCAAACATTTCATATATCATTAATAAAGAAAGTATCAGTACAGCATAATAAAGTATAGAAATGAAAAAGTCTTTGGAGGCAAGTAGAAATAATAGATGACATGTGAATAAGCATCTTTAAACAGCCTATAGTAATTTCTTTTCTATCAGTACAGTAAAATACTGTAATGATGAAACCTAACTTTGTGTTTATGATTGTGGCTTTGGGCACAGGCTAGTTGTATTATAATAACCATTCAGTAACAACCAAAACCACACATTTAAGAAAGTTAGAGACAAAACTTTTCTTCTGATTGGGTTTCTCATTGTGGCTTTGTTAGGATAAACAAACCTTTTTCAAACCAGTGGAGCATGTGTTTGTTTCACTGTACAGAGAAAGTCAACAAAATACTGTAATGACCAACTTATTGGGTTATCTAATCTTCTGTTCATGTTTATCAGACTTCTAACTGCACAGGCAAGAAAATGCTTTTTAAAAATCACAGCCAAGAGCAATATCATTATTATATTTGCCTTTAGGCTACTGACATTTCTTATCTGTGGGAAATAAACATGTTAGGTCTGATTTATTATGTACTGATATTTACTGTATGTGTTATTAAGTGTTGTCAATAAATAGAAGTCATCACAAGGAGTGCTGGGAGAGTCTTTTTGGGTGACATTTCTGGCAGTTTTTTATAAGGAGGTCACAGACACACAGGTAATGAGGGGTTAGTGGATGACAACTGGACTGTACAATTTAGGCTCAACCTAAACCTAGTCAGGATGTTTTTATTCTACCCTGAGTGTATAAAAGCAGACGTTCTGAAGATCTTTTTTAGAGAACAGCCACTGAGCACTTCTGTCCAGGCTCCATGACTTAAAACAGAAATGATTCACCACCCTGAGCTTTTGATTCTTCACAGACCTAGCAAGTCTCAAACATACAAGAGGAATTTCCATTCAACACATAAACAGCCACTGACACAGGAAGGGCTTTAGATATGTGGGAATTTAAAGCGTGAAAATATAAAGTTGCCCTAGGATACTGCAGACCTCTTTACTGAAAACTAAAGCTTAATTTTCATATATTCCCTCCTGGGGTAACTTTGCTTGGACAAGTGGAGTGGTGCAGACAAATAAGGGAGTGAAGTGGTCAACTAGCCCCAGGCCATGGTCCACAAACCAGCTCTACAAACCAGCAAAACTGTACTAAAACAGGAGCTTGAGTAAATTCCTCTTTCACTACACATTTAGTATTTAAAATTGGATCCAGTAGCATTTTCTTCTGCTTCTAATTGAATTGTAAGTTTCCATTGCAAAGTGTGAAATCCTGCTGAAATAACAGCAGCAAATACTGTAAGGTTTTAAGCTTCAGAGGTACAAAGTAACTGCATCACATTATTCAGTATCAGTGATTTCACTAAATGAAGCTGCTTATGTCTATTTTCTGACATTGTATGCCATATGGTTTTAATCCTGTAATAATATGAAACTTGTTAGGCTTTTTTGTGCTTTCAGTCATATTTTCATTTTGACTTACATTTGTGTCCACAACACAATAGTTTCCAACAAAGCACTGGAGAAGTGGGACTGACATCTCCTGCAAATCCCTTAGCCAGAAATGCATTAAGAAACACTCAGAAACATATGGACAGGGAACAAAGTAGTCTACATGCTTTCAAATGGAAACTGAAATCTGGTCAACAGAACACTTGATTAACAGACTGTACCAACTGTTTGGTGTGATTTAATTGTCTTATTGTTGGTTGGTAATATATGTCCTCGGGAGTCCATGGGAAGTGGCATTTATAATCAGTTGTTTGTCTACAAAATATGATATATAAAATATGAAAATACGAAATACAGGAAATTAAACTGCAGTGGTATTTTGTATAATTTAAGCCAAAACATGACACTACAAAACCGTAAAGTTCAGATTCTTTCTAAATAGGCTGAAGTAGGAAAACAAACCCCCACACACAACCACCAAAGCTAAAGCTTCAACTCGCTTCCAGTGTTGTGTTGCTATGTCTGCAAAACTGACATCTCTGAGAACCCAATGCCTCTCTCTTCTTGATTTAAAGTGTTGCTTCCCTGACCTTTATGTTCCAACTGTTGCCTATATGTAATCTTAGAAATCCCAGAGTCCAATTGATTATGTTTCACAATCTCTCGCTCACTGTAAAGTTATCAGCTGCAGGAAGTATTCTGATTGCAGTGTTTGACAATAAGCAGAGTACCATAACGAGATAATTTTAATACATCTACAACATACACAGTGTGAATAAGCCAGTGCTTTCCAGTGCACATAGTGTCAGTGAAAAACAACAAAAAGAAAGAAGTAAAAACCTGGTATAGATGGAGAAAACCAGGAGGGGAGAATGAGGTGATGGTGGTTCCTACCTCTCCCCTCCACCCTACACTTCATCCATTCATTATTCAGTATACCTTCAGGTCAAACTCTCAGTGTCTTCTTGACATCTCCCTCCTTCTCCTTTATACTGTATCTCTCTCTCCTTCCCCCCCCCCTCTCTGTATCTTTCCCATCTCCATCTCTCTGACTGTCACTATTTTATATTCCCCAGAAGTTACCTAAGGGGTGAGAGGCCTAGCTGTAAAATGTCAATTTTTTATTGATGCATTTTTAAAAAGATTTTAATTACAGGTATATTCACAATGCTTTTTCGTAGATGTTTCTAACAGAAACACTTGCACTTTCCTGTACTTCTGTTTCTCTGTGTATACACGTAGGGCTTGGTGGCAACAATTTTGCACAGGAGCACAAGCACAGAAAGAAATCTAGGGGCGCATAACATTGGAAGTGTCAGGTGTTATTCATAAAGAGTCAATTTGCATTTCATTTGTAAATTCCTTTAAGTACTGAGTCGGCATTGGTCTTTGTGCCGGTGTGTATATGTGTGAGCGATGATAACACTCGCATCCTTTTAAAAGCCTCCATGTTTGCTTTCCCCTCCAAGGAAAAATTTATAGAAAATGCATTTTTTAAGTAAGTGATTCTCCAGATGAAGGTCTCTTTTACTGTACTCATAAAAGCAGAGTTGCTTGCTGAATTGGAATTACTGTACTTGAAAAATATGAATTTGAAGGAGAGCTAAATTTCTGATATCTATATTCTGCAGCACTACTGGTGTTGTTGCGGTTGCTGTCATTTATTTCTTCCCAATTCAAATAAAAATTCTCATGTCTCACTTTCACATACTGCCCTGGGCCCATTTCTCTCACTGTTTAATCACTTCTCACAGTTACAATTGTTTATTGTAATGGTTGAGGAACTACCTGAGTACCTGACTACCAGAATTTGTTGACTCTCCTGAAGATGACTGGTACTCACCTACCACAAATGTGATACATATAATCTGATATAATGGTCTGATCATGCGGTCAGATACAGTTTATAGCTATGCTTTTAACTTTAGTTTTGTATCATCTGTTTTATGTCCTAGTTCAAAGTCTTGGTTTTGACAAAGAAAGAAAAAACCTGCTGTCAGCGCCATGTTTGTTGGCTGATTGACAGGTCATTAGTCTAATTAGCCGGTTCGCGTTGAGCTCATGGCGTCTGTTGACCTGTGTGTTGCGTCAGAACACTGCAAGGACTACTGCCAGAGAAAGTTTGGCTGTTGTGTGCATTTTTTTAACGCAACTTTTTCGCTCACGGGGGAGTTAAAGGATATTGTCATGCAGCACGAAGTTCAACAGGAGCTGGATACAAAACAAAACTGCGCTTTGAGATTTATGTTACAAGACGCGGCGACTTCGTTAGCAGCGTCAGGTAAGTTTCCCCAAATTAGCTAGTAATGAGTTGGCAGCATTACTGTTGTTATGTTACTGTACTGTTATTAGGCTACAGGCTGTTTATTTGACTTGTTATAGCTTGTTGGCGTTCTTAAAATAGCACTAAAAGTGTCGTTAATAGCTTTATATAACGATTTAAAGTTGCGCACCAGAGTTAGTACAGGTGGTGACTGACTCACAATGAGTCATTAGCCAGAATTTAGCCAAACCGTTTGGTGGACTGGGATGACTGTGGCGTATCTGTAATGTTTTTGGTTCAAATTATTCAACTATACACTTTATGGATGTTGAGTTTCTATACACCTTGTTGTAATCACGCATGGGCATAAAAAACAAAGCTAAGTGAGCTGGTTGTGTGGTGCCTTGAGGCAGTTTGTATATGATCTTAGACATTTTATTTTTATTAAATAGGAATTTCCTTTATGTATTTAACTAATCCCAGGCTCAGCCTGGTTAACATTCAACAAACATTTATATGTTCTTTCTAGAGCAAGAGAAAACACCTCAGCTGGATGTATTCTTTAATTGTACACATATGATCAACAGCTTCAGTCAAGTTTATTTTATACTTCTATCATATTTATTTATTTATATATATATATA
>JAUYWH010000003.1:8390647-8401504 GCA_034779795.1 Ctenopoma multispine
CAAAGGATTAAGTGTGTAAAACCCACAAGAGATAAAGAAGGCATTAGAAAGATATACGCTTTACTTTTCACTTAAATCAATGCAAACGTCAGACACATTTGAAATCTTTGGATGCCATTCCAATTTCAGCTCTTGTTTACGTTTTACAATATTTTCAAGTGTTGTGCTGTATTTAAGTGACCTTACTCATAGTTTATAGAATTTCAGAAAACACAACTAGGGTCATGACATGGCTATACCTTTAGATGTTGATTAATGTTAATTCTTTAGAGTCAGTAAAAGGTATTAAGAGTGCAGACGTGTGATGACCTTTATGAACCAGACTGAAAGAAGCTTGACTGATTAGGTTGTGATTGAGAAAATGATTGCTGTGTGATAAAACATATAAATTAATAAAATGAGTGAATGTGAGGCAAGGTAAAATTGGAGAAGGCAATTGTTGAATCAATGAATAAGTGAGCAAAAAAAAAGACAATTCAACACTGAAAAGCAGAATAAGTCCAGGAAATAATGAGGTTAAGATGAAAGAGAGAAAGACAGAGGAAGGAGGAACATAGATTATGAAGTGAATGGAATAGGTTGCATGATGGGGACATTTATTGTAAAGAAAATGAAAGCCTAAACCATGTGATATCAATTGAGGGAGCTACAGCAAAGAGAGCTGAATTGAACAAGAAGGTCGGGGGTGAGAGAATAAGTGAATGAGACAGAGAGAAATCTTGAATGAGAGAAGGAAATAGAGGTAGGTAGGGCGAAACAGGGAACAAATGCATCAGATGGAGTTTAAGAGTGAATAAATGAAACAGCAAGAGAAAGCAGGAAGTGATAATGATCTCTGAGGAGTTAAGGAGGAGAGCATTAGGAAGGAGCACAGTGGAGATAGGGAGAGTGACAGATGAGGGCAGAGTTTGAGAAAAAGGAAACAAAGGGAAATAAATGTTGAGGACAAGATGACAACAAAGATAGAAAGATGGTGGTCTTTCTCTTCTTGTCTGTTTTCTCTTATTTTGTAATATGTTATCACTCCCTGTCATCCCATCATTCACGTTTCTTCTTCTTGCCTTACAATCACACTGATAGTGAGATGTGAGTGACGCGTAAGCACCACTGAAGCTGTGTTCCATTTATTCCTACTCTTCCTACTCCTACGCTTTGTTCAGAATTTCTTTCATCAGAACTGCGGTGTGTGAATCTTTCAGCAGGACAAAAGGACGGCTATCGGACATACTTTCTTCCCAAAGCTGAGTGACAGCAGAGTTTTAGTAGACAAACATAGTTTTTATTTTAGCTCTGCAGAAAGAAACCATCGAAACCATGTTCACATTTATTAACTTTCCTCTCTCCGGCGAAAGTGAAACCAGAAAGCTTTCAGTGACACAGGGACATCAGTCATTACAGTCATGGATAAAAGTTTGCAACAGCTTTTAAACCCTGGATTTGGGGAATTGTTACATTACTAGTTTTCATAACATGTATATTGTCAGGTTACAAAATTCTCCCATCCTTTAGGATAAAATTCATTTGAACTCTACTGCAACTGAAATACATAGGAATTTAAAAGCGAAAACATACCAAATTTCTTTATTTGGTTTAAAACAAATAATTATATTTTATATATTGCCTAAACTTACATTAATTAAAAGAGAATTAAAGTGGTCAAAAATATGATTTATGATTACCTAAAAATAAAGTGGTTGTTTAAAAAAAGTTTTGTCTACGGCTTCTCAGTGGCCATTTACAGTTGCTTACATACAAAATTATGAATAAGTTTCAGTAACTCCAGACATCTGAACCATCCATCACCGTACGGGCCAACAAACACAATCAGCTTCTGCTATGATTTTTCCCAATCCAAGGTGAGATAAGGTAAGAAGTTACTGAGTGTAGTGAGGACATGACACTCAGACACTCGAAGTACAGTAAGGCAAGTTCAAGCATTTTTTTTTACATACTGCAAATCACTAAAAGTAGTGAAGGCAGATGTGAAGTGAAACCAACCTGGAGGACAAATTTGTGGTCACAAACCAACTTCCCTCAGACCGCCAAAGAGTTTGGATGAATAGCGAAACATTTCAATCTTGCAAAAAAAAAAGTCCAGTTGCCATGACTCAACGTCCAGATAACTTCACCTGGATGATAGAGAATCTACACAGACATCACTAAAAGTTGTTTAACATTTAAAGGAATTTCATGGAAGACTCCTTTAAAGCTACATTTTAATTATGATTGAGATTCTCTGTGTCTGTTGAATGACTTGTAGGTATTGCAAAGAAGTAGCATAACGAATTGTTTTCATGTTTAATGGGATAAATACATACAGTGAATCATTTTGGCCCATTTTATAACAAAAAAACACAAAATACACTGTCATGAATAATAAGATGTTCAATGGAACAATATAATTGTGTGTACAATTACAACAACAGTATTCTTAGTCAAGGAGGTTATTTTCCATCCATCCATCCATTATCTATCGCTTTATCCGAGATCGGGTCGCGGGGGTCGCTGGAGCCTATCCCAGCTGACTTCGGGCGAGAGGCGGGGTACAGCCCGGACAGATCGCCACTCCATCGCAGGGCCGACATACAGACAAACAACCATGCACACTCACATACACACCTATGGACAATTTCGGATTGCTCAATTAACCTGACATGCACGTCTTTGGACGGTGGGAGGAAACCGGAGTACCCGGAGGAAACCCACACAGACACGGGGAGAACATGAGGTTATTTTTGTCAGTGTCAAAAATGATCTTGTGTAAGTTTATATTATAACCTGCACCATGACAATTATTAATCACTGCACAAAGGCTAGATCAGGGAATATTAAGTGATTCGATTAATCGGTTAATGTGATACATGCGAACAGTATATTGGTGTCATAGTGCCACCTCTGTTGCAATCGTCTGTATACTGCTTCAGTCACCTGATTGATACTCGCCACTCGCTACTGCCGCTGTGTATGATCTTTGTCAGATCTTTACTCATAACTGTGACCCATTATATCACAGAGCAGATTATTGTTCATGCTATTGCTCTGTTGGCCTCCAGTCCACCAACAGACACTTTCCGTTTGAGTTTCCTCATACACCCTCAGAAAAATTAAAACTTGCCTAATGTGATATTCAACCCTCTCCTTGCCAAACTCATTATGGACCTCCACTCTAATATTAGGACCCCCTATGCTCACTAAATTAATAATTTCCTCTTTCATTGTGCACTCTACCTTCAAAGGAGGCATGATTAAACCTCTGCTTAAAAAGCTATAACCTTGTTCCTCATGTGCTCAGTAATTATAGGCAAATTTCAAATAATCTCGTCCTCTCTGAAGTTCAGGGAAGAAAGCTTGCGAGCCCAGTGTCTGACCGTGTGTAGCACTGGTATGTTTGAAAAACTTCAGTCTGTCATAAAGACTGAGCCTGCTCATATCAGTCGTGCATAACAAACTTCTTTGCCTAACCCTTTTTCCACTTCATGTTTAATGATACTTGACATGAATGCAGCACCTTTATTCTTGTTTTTCTGTCAGAACCATTGGGAATATAAATTTTACTTATGTTATTTGATCTTGCATGCAATTAAAACAACAGTTGCTTTTCTTTATTTTACATATTCTTGTTATACTCTTACTAGGGTTGTGCAATAAAACGGTAGCTGTGTGTTGCAGATCTTTAAGACACATTCAATACTTCAAAACTTTGATAAAACTCAATCCACATCATGTCTAGGGCACTTTAAGCCGTGAAGAGACAAAAGCTGAGTGAAAATATAAAATTGGAAACTGATCTACCACAGTGGCACAACTAGCATGAATGGAAAGCTAGCAATAACCAGTTTGAGAGACACGACAAAAGTCCACGCTGGCCCACTTCCATGGTGGAAGCCTTTATCCAGCCACTTAAGCCATGTTGGAGTGCATTTTTTCAGAGGCTTCTACATCGTGAACAAGACAAGAAGTTAGCCTTTAGCAGAGAATGTGGACTGCCCAATCTTACACCCAGCAGTAAGTAGAAAGCTTTGTAACCTAGCTAAGTGATTATAATTTAATTGGTAGGTGGTAGTAAGTGAATTTTTAGATGACTTATACCTGCACATCTGGCTTGGGACGCTACAATCACCTGATAGGACTGCTTTACACACTTGATGTAAAATTGCATAAAAATGGAATATACTTCAGTTGCAATTAGCAGTTAGAGCCAAATATTTAAGTTACTAGATTCAGCCTGCTAACCTATCTTCCCAGACTTTGAAGACATTTTACTGAGCTCTGTATTAACTTACCAAACTCACAGTCCACTGTCCATTTCCAGTGAGAGTTACCCTCAACTTTCTCTGCCACCACAGCCATGTTCCTTAAGTGAGACTGAGGCATACTACTACGGTGGCTTGGCTGTCACACAGTCTGATGCATTTACAACATTTAGTGATGGAAACCAGAGGGCAAAGCAATAGCATGACCTGGCATCAAATATGAGCCAAACAACTGACATCATCATCATCATTCAAGACAGAGAAGGGGGTGGGTGGAGGGTATCTGCTTCAGGGTGAGAGACCTTGACGGTTTGGCAGCCAGGCCTAGAAATGGAGTCTGTTGCTGCTTCTGTGTACAAGGACATCACTGGACATTAAGTCTACCCCTGCAGATTTGTGATTAACCTGCATATCCCACACCTGGATAACTCGCCTGGCAGGAAATTGTGTACAGTAGTGTAGCAGCAACTGGCTAACTTCTGGAAATCAAGTGTCCAGACAAGGGCAGTTTTGAAGATTGGACATACTTGCACTGCAAGACTGATGAGACCAGTTCTCTGACTACTACCTCTGGCTTGGTCAGATAGGTATCAGGGATGGTGTTGTTTTTTTTTTTTTTTTTTCATTTTTTTTGGTCAGGTGCAAACAAGACTGTCACCTGAAACAGGGGTAGGCCTCCCTGGTCTTAAATAACTACAGTCATGCTTGTTTTCCAACCATCCCTCCACTTAGGGTTAGGGTTATAGTAATTCTCTGATTGGCTGAACAAATTAGAGGTCAGCATTGTTAAGGGCAGAGATAGTTGGAAAACAAGCATGGCTACGACTCTCTAGGACCAGGGTTGCCCACACCTCACCTGGTGCATGTCTATTTCAACCCTAAAGAATGGGAGGACATGAATACAAACTGCAACAGTGTGTAAAAACGAAGACAGACTAATTTGCTGCAAATCTAGTTGCACATCAAATCTGTGCAAATATTTAAAGTAGCATGGAATTGATGTGAAAGACAGTACTCACCTTACAGTCACCACCTATAGAACCAGGCATAATTAGCTGCAAAAAATTGGTCTCTTTGACAAAGAAGGGACATTTGATTAAAGGGAAAATGTAATGAAAGGGCTATATTATATACTTTCTCACATATTGTATCTCTGTGATTTATGTAATGTTAGGCAAGTTAAGAAAAAGTTTATAAAAAAAAAATGCATATGCGTAAGGCAGTGTTTCTCAGGTGGTCAGGGGGGGCATGAGACGCATGAGAATCCATTATTTTTAGCATTTCTTTTTTCCATGCTGGAACGCTAAACCACCCCCAGTCGATAGGTGGCAGCAGCGCTCAAACTAATCAACAGACTGCCTGTTTAACCCAGCAGAAGTAGACCCACCCCAAAGACACACACGGGTCTCCAGTCTGCAGAGTGAGAGCACTGATGGAGGAGTTTGGATGGAGAGAAGTTTATGACAGTCAAAAGAAAAACGGCAGAGACGCATGAGGCAAGAAGAGAATGTGACGGTAAAAAAGACCAGAAAATATGACGAAGCCTACTTAGCGCTTGGATTTACCGTGAACACGGTAGGAAGTGAGGGAAAACAGCAGTACTATTGTTAAAAATGTTAAAAAAAACTATATAAGAAAAAGAATAAGATGCTGAAGTGGACAACTAATGTTTACAGTTAATAAAAGGTTTTGAATAAGTTAATAAACTGAACTTTGAAATAGTTTTATATTGGTGCATCTTATTTTCTTAATTTGATTAGATAATCAGATTCGTGGTGCCAGAAACCACATACAGTGGTTTGTACAGATAAATAATTAAATATTTTCTATATCAGATTTCAAGGGGGGGGGGGGGGTGGGGGTGGGGGGGTGCAAATTTTTTTTTCCCCCAAACGGGCGGGGCACAACATAAAATAATTGAGAACCACTGGCGTAAGGTACTGGCCCTATTTCATGTCAGTTGTACCAATAGGAATAAATACAGTCACACGGAGCTGTTGTTTTAGTTTAACACTGCAACACTAAAATGTGATGAATATATGCAATACAGGGTAGTGGTATGAATATTGTTAGATATAATGGCCTGCCATACGCAATGGGGGCATTTTGTGCATGCACATGCAGAACTTGTGCCTTTATTTTCAGTTTTTGTTCAGCCTGTGCTCAAATTAGAGATGTCTGTAATTAATCCTTGATTGCTATTGAATTGATTAAAGTATATAGAGACAAAGTAAGTGTTTTCCTGCATAAATTGGTCAGTAAATGTAATCTGACCTTCACCAAAGTCCCACATATTTCTATGTGGTTAAAACACACAGTATTTCATGTCTTTATTGGACAAACCCATTAAACATACAAAGCTGGGATGATGTTAGTTCATGTTAGTAGGTAGTTTTCTTTTTAAACCATACATTCACATTATGGTCTTGCATGTTCTTCCCAAACATGTTTCATATGTCCACAAGACATTTTCCAAGTAGTGTTGTGAAAGGTGGTCTTTTGGAAAACTTGTTCTGTTTGGAGAGCAGTGGCCTTCTCAATAATGTCCTGTCAAGGATGTCACAACTGTTCATTGTTTTGTGTATGGTTGACACCATCGCTGTGAGAGTGTGTGCATGCTTGTGTGTGTGAATGGGTGAATGAGAAGCAGTGTAATAGCGCTTTGAGTATCAGTAAGGTAGAAAAGTGCTCTATAAGTGTAGAACATTTACCGTTTAACATTTATCACAGGTCTTCTGTGATCTATTTTTTTGTGACGCATGGCTTACATAAGCTGATGCCCATGTGAATAGCACACTAACACTGTTTGGGTGTTTTTATATGTAAGTTAAGGTATCTCTAAACTACATCTTAATTTTAGTTTTATTGGTTGTATTCTCTGTTAACACCTAACTCCAGTTGGTTTTTAGTGAAAGAAACCTAGTGGTATTTCCACCATCACATTGCATGTTGAACGGGTGTGTTCAATAAACAAAAGATCATGACTGAGTTTTATTATCTTAGAAACACTGTGTTTGTTGATATTTGCGACATATGTGACGATTAGATCAAAACTCATGACCAATTTTTGCAGGAAAACCTGGAAATTGCAGGGTTACTTACTTTTTCATGCAAGTGTATGAACCAGTCAATTAACTTTAAATAACTATATAGTACTGTGGGCAAACTGAGTTAATCTGGCTCATTCTAGATTTCTAGGTTATTTACTATAATATAGTTAGAATAGGGGTGCAATATTCTGAAACACAGAGCAAAACTGGGACACACATGTCCACAGTCTTGTGTCATGGTTCCATGTTTATTTCAGTACACCAGAAATCTGATATTTCTTGTTTTAAAAGGACCGATAACTTGCTATTGTGCATGTGCATTATGCTAAGAAAGTAACATTGTGTCTGGAGTAGTGTGAGGAATTAGTTGTGGTTCAGTGGTTCTGCTGTGATGCGTTCAGGGACAGTAGAGAGTGTAGATCATTAATTTTTCAAGAGGCTGGTACATCTGGTACTAACAGTCAATGTGTAGAGACAGCACAGTTTAACGTGCAGTTTTCATGAACATCTATCTAATACTTTATACCAGAATTTGTTAATTAGTTACAAGGTGATAATGGACAAAGTTTTTTGAACAGTTTGAGTTAAACAAATTAAGCCTTACTCACTTATCAATTGTAGAAAACATTTAATTTAAAGCAAGGCAGTGGCACAAAAATTTAACTCGATTGACAGCTAATATTAGGTGGACAAGATAGAAATTATGAAGTCCGTTGGTTAAAATCTTGGAAACTGAAGATTTGCAATGAGTGTTATGAAATTTTTATGTGTTTTTGCTGTTTTTTTTATAATCCATTGTACAGTATGGTTAAATTTTGACTGTTAAAACTGACCACTATTTTAGCTCCTTTTACTTTGCAGTCAACCTCCTGAGTGTGCAATTTAATCATAATCCCTCATATAAAATTAATGACATTGTGTTAACATTTCCGTGTGCCATCTTAGTCTGACATGTATATGTGTAAGCTATTAAAATGTCCCTAGCCAGGCCAGACGAGGTTGTAGATAGACTGACAGGATGAAAAGGATAAATGAAAGCAGAAGTAACAATAGGAACTGAAGTGAGCAGATTAGAGGGAGGAGAAGACAACAAGCACTCGGGAATGAGAGTTCAGGGCAGGTGAAGCATGAAGAACAGGAGTAGTACAGGAGTTGAAGAAAGAGAGCAAAAAACACAGATGAACAAGAAAGGCGTACCCATGCTGGGACAGTTAGTCCCACCTGCAGCTACCTCAGACTGTGAGTACCTGTACTATGTGTATCAGGGTGAGTGTACGCTGTTCCTTTAGTTATTGAGTTATTGAGCAACTAAGCCATTAGCTGTGCTTGCATGTCTGGTGTAAATTGTACAGTGTGTATCAGTACAGGTTTCAGTCTGTGAGCAGCTGCTTTCTAGGTGTGTATGTGATGTTACACTGTGGCATTATATGCATATATAGGTGTTTCTAATGTTTTGGCCCCTTAAATAGGGACGCTAAACCCTGAGTGTGTATTTTTGCAGTTGATGTATTGCAGTCAGCAATACTGCATGAGCATTACTAAAGCACTGCCAGGGAGACACGTTTAATCTAGATTGTTAAATTACATGAACAGGAAAATGACAGTTGTTAAATTGAGGAATAGGTACTGTAGATAGGTGAGTAAGTAGCTTTTCTCCAAGCTTAGTTCTATATGCAACCTTAATCCACCTTTCTTTTCCTCACTACACTGTTCTTTGCTGCTGGCATGATGCTCATTTCCTGCCTCATCTCAACACACTGAGTCAGTCCCTGCTGGTCTGTTCCACTGAATAACTTTCGTCGTCATTATTATTTGCACAGCACTCTGCAATTTTCTCCCTGTAACCACAACACAACACAAATAGCCCAGGATGCTGTGTGGGCTGTTATGCCTTTTTTCCCAGCACGCTTTGTTTATCATGCTTGGTCTCTCGCACACATACTGTACACTTTCTTTGCTGTTGTTTGTGGTGTTTATGTGTGTGCTTTGTTGTTACTTGTTGTGTCACCTGTCTGCTTAGGTGTTGTATCAGGTATTGTTTACAACAGCTTAAAGACTGTGAGCTTTCACAACCCCTCATTGCTCATTTATTTGTCGTCTTCCATGTGTTAAGTGGATTGTGGCCAAATGGTCTTTGAATAAATATGATTACTGAGTAAATCACCTCCAGTGTGTGTATGAATATGCTTGTGTGTGTCTCGGGACAATCTGGTCTGGGAGTAAAATCTTGCCATCTAAATTATTGCTCACATAGAAGCGTGGTTCTATAAAATAGCAAACACTGGAGACACATAACAGTATGTATACGTATGTTTCTTGATGTATACTGCAGTAATAAATCTGTATTTGTTTCTTATTCACTTTTCTTGTCAAGGTTCTAGCTGCAACATACAGATGCTTTCAATTCGCTGCGCAAAGCCCACTGTATACTACCATCAGAATGTTCTGGTGCTCTTTTTCTGTTGTAAATAGCCGCAGTCGTCCCAATAATCAGTGCTATACTGCGTACCGGTCCTAGTCCTGTATTAAAACTCTTAGTACAAACAGTGGAATCGTTGACTGACAGACAAGCCAGAAAATCTGAGTGTGGGCAATTTGTGCTTATGTCCATGTGATTGAAAAGCTGACAAGGAGAGTGTTCGGATTGTTAGCGCTATACAATAGCTTTGCTCCTTGAACTCAGACGGCTCACATATATATATATATCGTTTAGCCACACACAAAAAATGTATGTCTTTTTTATTTTTTCTCAGAACAGATATAAAACTATCTGTGGTTCTGTGTGGACACTGCAGATATCGGTCAGATTCAGTATTCAGTGAAGCAACTCATGCCACAATTTACGATGTGTAAAAATGGTCCTTTAATATGCTGCTGATGAGAAAAAAAAATGCACAAAAGAGGAAAGAATCTGCCTGCCTTGCCAATTAAAATGTAACCAGAGTTGTAACAGAGTGCCACAATCAGCTGATGGAGTGATTTTTAGAGACTTGTTTTAACAAAGCTGGGATGGGGCACAGTTTTAAGACATTTAAACATTTAAGGAGGTAGGCAGTTAAAAAAAGAAAATGCTTTTGTAGTAGCAGTGAAAAAAAGTACCCGTCTCTCAAAGCTTGCCGTCAAAAGCAGGTCTTGGTCTGGAAAGAGTAATGAGAATCTCAGCTACATTTTTCTTGAAGGCCTCAAGGCTAACTGATTTATTTTTTTTGCTGTAAACTGGAGACATATGTGTTTAAGATCAACAGATGAATATGAGATGAACGTTCAATATTTCAGCTGTTATAAGATGGCATTTACGCCTTGATATGTTATACAATCAACACCTTTTGATTCTGATCTCCCAATTTTTATATCAGCAAAAGTTTTGAAAGATGACTGAAATGTGTTTCTAGTTAACCAGGGGTATCCTTACTACCTACTTACTGTGTGTTCAAACAGTAAGTACAGCGGGGGAAATAAGTATTTGACACATCAGGAATTTTATCAGTAAGGGGATTTCTAAGTGGGCTATTGATGCAAAATTTCCACCAGATGTTGCCATCAAGCCAAATATT
>JAUYWH010000003.1:8416278-8441488 GCA_034779795.1 Ctenopoma multispine
AAATACTGCAACTCACAAGACAACTCACAACAAAGATTTTGAAGAAAAACAACCCAGTTTACTGCAAAAACGCATTGGTTTTACTTGGGGTCATTTTTGACCCCACTCGTGGAAGAGTGTAGGTATTGGTAGGTTGTGAATCCAAGGGTTAATAAAGTTTGCTGGTATTAGTGCTACAGCTTATAACTTATTAGCTTTTTAGTTTTTTTTTTCCAGGATAATTTCCACTGTCTTTGTTGAACTTTGTGATTGCAGCATTATTGATTGCTCAGTGACAATCTTGGCAGATGCACCGGTCTTTCTTCATTCATACAACGAACACATTCAGAATATTATATAGTAGTATATATGTGTATTTCTTTAGTCTTTCTCTGGCCTCTCAGGGTTTATAGAGTGACAGCTGGGTTGGTAAAAAGCTGGTTTCTGTTTGATTGCTGTTATAAAAATGATGTGATTTTCAGAATATAGTGTTTTACTCTATGACAAAAACGTGAATTTTCTTGCCATGGAGAGCAGTCAGACAGCTAATCGGATTCACTTTCATTCACACGTGTCATTAAGAGTTAAGACTGTCTCATTAGAGAAAAGATATATTCATTCTGAGATCTGAGATTTCGATTTGATTAAATCATATGGTCTCCTCCAAAAGTCGAATGTAAGGTAAGGCCAATTAATTTGTGTTTGCTGTATGCTGAAGACCTTTGGGTTAAGATCAAAAGATAAAAATGAGATAAAAAAGAAGAGGTTTAGCTTTTATTTCCTGATATTTAAATCCAAATAAATTTAGCAACATAGAACATAACATCTTTTGTATCAGATTACCTACATTTTAACAGAAGTCCTGGTACAGAGTTTTAAAGTAATATTTGGTTAACATTTGGTTTTATATTTCTTGTTTGCGTTAACCTGCAGGTCTCATTAACGTTTTCTAATTTCAATCCAGCAGGTGTAATGCATCTCAAGATGGGTTAAGATATGGTGTTTGACTTGGATTGTCTAAAACTTTAAACTTTGTCTCTGTCTGTTCCTCTGTTTTTCAGAATAGGCAATTCATCTTGCCACATTAGTAATCTGTCATATTTTGTGAGAGTATTGTTCCCCATGTTACCTGTATGAGTAGGCGATAATCCTATTAATCTCAAACTGATTGAGAGAGGAGCACCAGATCACAACAGAAGTCATTTCAGGTTAGCTTTCCTATAGAACAGTACTGTACGTTGTCTTTTTAGTAAACTAACTTACTAACTTAACAGCCTTATGTAATTAATCCTAATTTACCTGACAACATGTCATTTCTGTGTCTACATGTTCGCACGTTTACAATTCTCCTCTGCTCACTGTATCACTCACAGTGGGATCCTCTATCTGCACCGGTGCACCTACACAGGCACGTGTGCACACACACAGGTGAGCATGTTCTCACCAGTGGACAGAGAGCGCGCACTGGAAAATATTGCGTCCTCTCTGTCCCACTGTCGACTACTCCGTCTATGTCTGAAAAAGTTCTTCCGTGTCATCATGTTCAACTTCGTCTGCTACAGCGGCCGTTCTCTGCTCAGTACCTCCACTAATGCAGGTACCCTGTTACATGCATGTTTAGTGTTGTGGCAGTGAAAGAGGTCCTTCCCGTATCATAACCACATAACCATGTGGTAGCTATCCATGGAACTGTCAAAGATGTCTCACACAGGAAAAGAAAACCAGGCTACATATTGCAGTTACTCAGTTGTGGTTTCCAGCAAATTGTGACAGGAGCATGGTTGTGAAACTACATGCCATAAGGTCTTTATGCTTCTTCTCAGCTCCAATTGTATGAGACCTGGGCTGGGTCTGAAGTCGAGCCATGTATTGCCAAGGGTCTTAGTTTGTATGTCAATATGTATACAGTGATACTAGAGTGGATCTGAGCTGACTTGCTATCAACTCGGATCGTGATGCACCATTATCATGAGAATTGTATTTATTCTTTAAGTGTGAGGCAAAATGTATTGCAACTCTTTCGGCCTACTGCTACTCATGAATTATGGCATAAAGTGTTGCTGCTGGTCTCTTGTTCTCTGTCTGGGTCAGCCATGTTTTGGAGTGGGTTGAATAATTGTGGCTTCATGTAGTAGTAATAATAATGATAAGAGGTCAGTTGGTAGAGCAGTCATCTATTAACCCCGTGGTTCGACTCCTGGTTCCTCTTGGACACAGGTGTCCTTGGACAAAACACTGAAATCCCAAATTTGCTGTGTCATCAATTGCAGCTTTCCAAACAACTATTTCCCCAAGGAGATCAATAAAGTATGTTATTAATAATACTACTACTAATAATAATAATAAAATTCTGGGGTCTATATTGACTGGGTCTGACTGTCCTATGGTCACTTTACTTGCAGGTACTTTTTGAAATAAATCCATACAGTATCACAGTATTAAACAGATGATTCCTAATTCTATTAGAACCTCTTAGAAAAAAATCTGTCAACACCGTGGTCTTTATTTTGTAACAAGGCACCACCTACCACCGAACTGGAAGCACTGACTTGCAAAGTAAAAGTGTTCTCTCGCCTCGGGGCAGCTCAGTTTCCTCCTGGTAATAAGGTGTTGCAATAAGATAATTTTGTTGCAGAGATCCCATGACAATGTTGGGTGTGTAGAAGACCTACAGCACAAGTTTATCTTGTATATTTCTTTCTGGCCTTGCCTCAAGTGTGACATTGTGGAATATATTATAGCTTGTCACTGCAACAATTCAAAGTCACTTATCCCACACTGGGCTTGAGTGTTTAGCAACCTAAGCCCCCATGACTATAGATAATACATAATTACAGTTACATTTATCCAAATGCACACACACACGCGCGCACACACACCTGTGTGCACACACACAGGAGTGAGAGAGAATCCACATTTCATGCAAAACTCAGGAATGTACAGAGAAAACAACCACTCAGCCCAGATGGCCTTTTCTTTCCCCTTTTCCCTGCCGTCATTAAATATCAAGCATCTTAGGGAAATACAAGAAGACACAGAAACACATGCACACACTTTTTTTATGTCATCAAGATTTAAATCTTTCACACACAAACAGTGATTAGTGCAAAAACCTAAGTCCCCTAACACATGTACAACTCTTAAAAAGTTAGTTTCTGTATTATTCTGTACTACATTCTCTGTGTGTATGTCTTTTTTTTTTTAGCTATTGTAACACTGGAATTTCCCTTTGGAACTAATAAACCATCTATCTGTTTGTCTTCATGCACACACACATGTTGTAGCTAAGTGTGAGACCTTCTGCCCAGTGCTCTGTCATTTCCTGGTTTCCTTAGAAGAATGCATGTGCTCAGCATGGCTTCAAGGTAATTACACATGAAATCATCTGAAAAGTGTGAAAAAAACTGAAATAAATGATTCCAGAAGGCCCTAGAAACCACACCTCTATGTTTTGACTGTGGCTTAGAAATATGAAAAGTGCAAATTGAGCTGTTAGAGCAATTAAAAAGGCTTAAATCTGAATATTAATGATTTCAGGGATTCATGGTATCTGAACAGCTCAGTGGGCATGAGAGGACCTGTGAAATGGCCTTTTTGAAACAGCAGAGATAATGAGGTCTGAAATTCACTCTTTCTGATGTATTAGCTGACTAGCACAAGATGGTCTAATAAACCTTGTATGAGCATTTAAATATGAAACTGATAGCACCAAAGTGCTTTAGAGGACAGTTAGAGAGGCGTGGTGAGTGCACATTAAAACCCACTGACATTTTTCACCAACCACAAACAGTTTTTTTATATCTAGCACATTTCTACTCACACAGATTTGATCTTACTTAAGGACAAAATTCAAAAATAAAAATGCTCACCAATTTTATCAGTGAGCTTTAGCTAAATAACCACAACCACCATAACAAATATGATAGAGTTTTTTCAACACCTCTCTGAAACTATTTTAACAAAATGAACATTATTGCCATTATGAATGATTTATTACAGGACTTACTAGTTGAATGTAATAAATTGATCTCTGTTATCTCAGTTGCGATGTTCTCCAGAGAATGTGTTCTTATGCAAATCACAGAAGAAAAATATGCTGGCTTGAGTTTTATAAATTGAAAGGTGACTTTTTATGTTCTCTTATTTAATTATTATTTCATCTTTTAGCTACTAAATTAAATAAAAAAGCAATTTACAGCCCAACTAATGCCTGGTATAGATACCAATCCAGTTCAACTTTTCAAAAGCCTCATTTACTTGGTCAAATTATCATAACAGTATTTAATTCTGCTGTTTACTTCACAGCATTTAAAGTGTAGTTTTTGCATCACTTCCAGATAATGATCATTAAAAAATATTGAAAATATATCTGTACATCTGTTTAGGTTTACTCAAATTGTGTGCAAAACACAATTGAAAAACCCCACACACATTTTCAATGTGGAAAAAAGACAGTATAATTACTGAATTTGTATTAGATGAGGTTGCTGGATCTGGATTATTCGAAGTCTGAAAACACTCAACCTTTTCTGGTATTTTGACCATTTTTCATTTTCTGCAAATAAATGTTCTAAATGACAATATTTGTATTTGGAATTTGTGAGTTATGTTGTCAGTAGTTTATAAAATACAACAAAAATGTTAATTTTACTCAAACAGATACCTTTAGATAGCTAAATCAGAGAAACTGATCATTTTGCAATGGTCTCTTAATTATTTTCCCTGGCTGTATGTATTCTCTCTGGTCCCATCCTAAGAAAATTGCTATAATATTGATTGTGTTTTTTGAATATTTATGCAGACATACATGTGTGAGTGAGAACATGTGAGTGTGTGTGTGTTGACTTGGGTGTCATAAGTTTAATTATAGTACTAAATTAAAGTAAAAATTTTCACTTTTTTACTCTTCTCTGCTTTGTGAAGCAACATTTGAGGGAAACTAGTTGATGTTAAAGTAGGTAGCAAGCTTGCAGTATTTATTTTACAAATTAGACACAGTAACTCTCACTAGATATGCTAACTCTTGTAGTAAATTGCAAATGTTCATTTCAAGACAGCATTACCTTTTAGTAGTTTTGAAACCCACTTTTTCAAACCTTGGTATATATTCAAACTGAAAACCATCCAATGCTTAAACAGTATAAACAATGTGGTCTTTTCAGTAAGGCGGTTTATTAAAACTGAACTATTTAATCTGTAGTACTTAAAACCTTAAAACTATTCCATAACTGTTGTGATCAATTGCTGCCAGTGTCATTTTCATCACACCAGCCATCTGAGTTGAGCAGACACAGGTTAACACTGAGGAGAGGGCTCCGCTCTTTCACAACCACCCCCACATCTGTGATGTGTCATTAAAGTGTGAAGCAGCCCCCAGGTGTTGTCTCCTATCACACATTGCCTTGTTATCTCCCCTCTTAATTGACCTGTACTTGTTATCTCCTCTGAGTTGAGGACCTCCAAACCAGCATTTAATGAGGAGAGGGAGAGAGAACAGGGGAGAGGTGTTAGGGGCATGACCTATGACACTACAGCTCCCTGTAGTGTTTTGAGTGATCTCCCTCTCACTTTACGCACACATACTTTTATATACAAAGACACCCATGTTAGACATCCTTTCACACACCCACAGGCATTCAGACATACAGTGACCTATAGTTACACATTAACACACACACAGATGCAGTAATGCATGGGTTAAGTTAGATCTCCATGTGTCAAAAGCGACACAAAAGGTAACACTTTGCAGATGGATTCAGAACAGAGGGAGGCAGGAAAAAGATTCTAAAAGTTGGGGACAAGACATGATATTATGAAGCACAATAATATGGCATCAGACTATTATTAACCATTTTGAATGTACAGTGCAGTTATACAATACTATACAATAATAACACTATACATTATACAATGAAGCAATTTGCCCTAACAAAATTTAGAAGGAAGCATTGAAACATGATTGAAATAGGAAAGAATGCTCTGGTCACTTTATACAGTATGTGCTTTGTTTTTAGAATGAATCACTCTTTGTAGTGCAATTTAATCACAAATTTGTACACTACGAATGAAATATAGATACCGAGTCAAAACGTGGCAGCTGTTCATTCCATGAAAGTTTGTCAATGGCTTATATACTAAAAAAATGAATTAATCTAAATTCCAGTCACAAAGTTAATCTAATTATTCTTATGCATCTGTATTTTTGGTCTCATGGAACATGCACACTAGTGACCTCCTTCAGTTGCACCTTTTTGACTCCTGCACACGTCTTGAGATAAAATAAAATAATTCTACAGCTTTTACTTCCCAAGTCATATGTGTCCGAATGGAGGGGTCTGTTCTGGGAGTCTTTTGGACTGGTCTGCCTTTGTTCATGTGAACAACACAGAAGTTGCAGTATCACGGTGTCAATTCCCAGCTCAGCATTTACATAAAATGTAAATCATTGGAACAAGTGGGAGAAATTAAATAATAAAAACAAACAACACAGTAAAATATACAACTCACTGTTAATATATGTTATTACATGAACTGTAGATATGATGCTGCTGCTGCTGATGCTGATGGTAGTGATTCGTGGATTTTCTTCTCTACTTCTGCAATTATGTTGTTGATATTCTGTTAACACATAAAAGTACATCTTATAGCAAATCATAATTACTTCCCAAATTGCAATCTTAGATCCAAAACTCCTGTATTAGTTGCATCTTACTGTGTGTGTGTGTGTGATAAGTACTGCGTTTCTTTGATTGTTCCCTCTTTTACACTGTGCTCCACAGCAATCACTTTCACAGCTCAGTTGGCATCTGATTATCTCTCTCTCGCACACAGAAATACAAATACAAAAATACTCACAAATACACGGACTGCGTTATTTGCATACCACTTCCATCTTGAAATTGTTATTTTGGTAATCAGACAGACAGAGAGGAAACACAATTATGGAACTGGCTTCCACTTAGTACCAGCAAGACTTTGTAAGTGTATGTGTGTTTGCACATGTATGTACACAATAAGTACCATGTTTTGTTGCCAACATTGTGTTGTAGAAAAGACATTGGAACACACAAGCAAACATCAGGACCCACTTTGCAAATGAACATCTAAAACACATAGGCAAACCAGAGGTTCACAGTTTGAACTGAGGGATTAGATTTTAAAAAAGATAGAACAGTAAAATCAATTGTATGTTTTATAATCCACGGGTCAGATGGGTGCCTTTCTGTGTGCAGTTTTATGTTCTCCCTGTGTCTGTGTGAGTTTTCTCCAGGCACTGGTGTGAGGCGGGAAGGGTTAATTGGTATCTCAAAATTGCCAGTAGGTTTGAATGGTTGTTCTATTTATTATCCCTGTTAAAAACTGGCGACCTGTCCAGGGTGTACATGTGTGTGCGTGTCTTTTTTAACATTATAAACAGAAAATAAGGAAACATGAGAGGTGATACCCAAATACATACACGTGTTGTACAAAGAAATCATTCCCTGCTCTTTTGATGATGCAGCATAAACATTAATAGATAAACTGCTGGCGAATAATATGCTCCACACACACCCAGGTGCAGTGCTACTCACACATTTTGTCTCAAAGTATGTGCTGTGATCATGGCTATGGTTATTTGCTTTCAGTGACAGACATGATGTCCCAATTACCATCTCATCTCCTGTTCTCACTCTTCCTACCCTCTTGCCTCCTCTTGTTCCCTCCCCTTCTCCCGTCGTTTTCTTTCCCCTCTTGTCCTTCCTCCTCTTGATTTTGACAAGGCGGGAACAATATCTGTCGTGTGTCCCATTGACCATTTGGTAGATTGCTCTATCTTCCATCCCTCTCCCACTCTGTCACTCCCTGTGTCTTTATCCCATCACACTGCTCCTTTGCTCTGCATCTCCAGCCCATTTGTTGAATAATTCAGTGTATCTATCATTCAGCCATTTGGTAAATATTACACTATCTTTCTGTCATTTACTGAATGATTCACACAATCTTCATTTGCCAGTACCACCTCATAATCATCTCCTTTTTGCCATTCTCAGATTCTCTCCCTCCCTCTCTTTCCTCCTCCACCCCTCTGTCTGTTTCTTACCAAATGATTTCCATTACCTCTCTATCTCATGTATTGAGGATGTGCATGTATAGCTATAGACAATTTTCTGCAGAGGTGATGAGGAAATCTATTACACTCTTTTGTGTGTGTGTGTGTGTGTGTGTGTGTGTGTGTGTGTGTGTGCGCATGAGAGAGAGAGAGAGAGAGAAAGGAGATGAGCTGTTCTTTTATGAAGTGCTTACTGAAAAGCAAGGGGTGATTGTGTCTAGCAGGTTGTGTTTGTGCGAATATGTACATTTCTGTATTTTTGTGTTCCTGTGTGTGTCTGTCAGTATTTCATCATGATGTTTGGCAAAACATCATTGTAAGCTGAAACACAGGCTGAGTGCAGTATTATAGCCCGTGTTTAAATTACAGATGATTGAATTTGTTCTGAATTCAAGTGAAATAAATGCAACACTGACCCAGTTTACCTGTGAAGCTGTGTATTTGAGCTGAGTAAAATATTCCATTCTGGTGTATTGTGGACAGTAATTTGATACAACATAGCCTATTTTCTCTTGGTAATATGTTAAACAGTGTTGTTGCAGGTCCAATTCAGTACTGTGGTAGATTACTGTCTTTTGTTGTCTGAAAATATACTCAGTGTGGTGCTTTGTTTTTGTGATTGTATTCAGTAAAGGCATTTTCACTCTGGCCTTTATTGCATTGCACACTAACTCTATGCAATACTTATTTTTCGTTTTCCTCAATATACAGACATGTATCTGAACATATGTGAATCAGTGAATCTAACTCACATTATAACTAAATTAAAATTAAAGTACAAAAGTAACATTGACGTTTGATGTATTCATCAGGACTTTTTTCAGTTGTGGCAATAGGGATGTCACTATAACAATGCAACACTAGAAATTTGGGTATTGGTACCAATACAGTTTAAATTCTATGATTCTGAATAACAATTTTGATTTGTGAAGTGCTGCCCTGCTCAACCCAGCCACGCTCTACCTGTGGTCCACACTCACACACCTGGTAATTAATCACCAGTAACCAATTAAATAAAATACAGCAAAAAATCAAAATCAACCTTCTGAGGAATTATAAAAAATAAATAACAGACTGATAACAAAAATGGTAACTAAAAACATAAAATAGCAGTGGCAGTGTCTTCTGAAAGACAAACTAATCATTATCAAACTGACACTGCGCCAATACATCCACACACACAATGTTCATAGTTCTCCTTACCTTGCATGTCTCACTAAAAAACTGCCCACAGACAACACCTGAAACAGCGGCACCGGCAACATTGTCACTGCTCAGCCTGTAGCACATTTTCATACTCAAAACTATAGCACAGAACATCACAAGTAGCTTACAGCCAGAAAATCAAACCTAATGATTGCGATGCCTAGCACCCAACAACAACAACAACACAACAGCAGATGAGGACAGCCCAGACACCAGAAAAGAGCCGCATCACAGCTGTTTCCTATCGGGGTTTATATTAGTCGCTCAATCACAACCGGAAGTAGCAGAAAGGAGGAGGTCGTCTGCCCTACAGCAGCTTCAACAAGACAATGGAGTGCCGGTTACACATGCAAGACAGCACAAAATGTACCAGGGTATTCCTTACTCTGTTGCCTTGGAATTATTGTTGATGCCTGATCATGTTCCTATTTACATTCTGAGTTGTTTCAAGTGACAGCAAGCCGATCCCGCAGCCCTGAATAATGCATCTGGTACCTTTCCTTTCATAGAATCATAAACTTCTATCAACATTAGATCAAAGTCTGAGGTCACCCACTTGCTTAAAAATGAGAATTGTGCCTGAGGGATCATCTCATCCGCAGACATCATCATGTGAATAACAGATTCAGGTCTAGTTTTGCAGAGAAATCACAGTTCATACATACAATGTGAAAAAGTTTAAAATACACATGCACACACTCGGGACAAGTCAGCTTCATTGTTTTTGAACAGAGCAGATGTTTTTTACCAAATACAAAAATAACAAATTGATAAGAAATAGTGTTGACATGGTTAATGTTGTAAATTACTCATATATCTGGAACAACAAATTTTTTGTGGATTATGCATCTACTTTCTATTATCTGGTAACTTTTATAAGACTGGCCAATAAAAAGGAAAGATTAGGATGGGCAAAAGAAAAAGTGTGACAGACTAAATTTGAGGTGTTTTGAGGTGTTCACAGGCATCAAGCACTCCAGTGCTACAAACTATGCGAGGACTACTTCTAACTTTGTCAGTGACTACTCAACTATATTTCATTTCTATTTTGCTTGTTTTTTTTATTTAGACTAATCCCATGCATGTTTTCATCAAAACATACACATAGATATTTTTATGTCCCACATGTTTCTCTTTTATAAGATCCTGTATTCTGGTGCTGTTCCAGAAGACTGGGTGCTTAGCTTAATTGTGAAAATTTAGAAGAAGAAAGGCAATTTCGGAGGCTTTAACAATTATAGAGGTGTAACACTTTTGGGTTTCATGGGTAATCTATTTACAGATGTGTTAAACACATTTTTTTTGAGGTATAAAAAAAGACATTAGAGATATTCTATTTTTGGGTCTATAAAACATCTTGGAATCCCAGTGACTTATAATGGATCATTTAAGATCACCATGCAGGAGCAGTATACACAGGCCTCCAGAGCAATTTTTGTTCTTATTAGTAATATATAGAATTTGACTTACCTGTTAATTCATACTTTGCTTTCCAGCAGATTGCTATATTCAAATATAAGTCTAAACTAACTATAAAATGTGTTCATTTACAAGACGTTGTAGCTGAAATCTGTCATGAATTAGAACCATGTCCAGTTTGTTGGTGAATTTTCATTTAGAGACGTGAGCAGATCATCCCAAAACACAGGTGGGTCATAACGTTGTTAAACTGACTCGGTGCTCGCTGACGTGCAAAAGGCAGACAGCTGTACAGCTGAGTGCAGATGCACACACTTCACCTGTTAGATCTCTCAGACTTTCAGGCTGCTTTTATGCATGGTCACATGGACAGAAACAGTCTTATTCACTGACACCGACATCGCTGAAGTCTAGTTGCTGAAGTCTGTTGTTTGATTAGGATGTAATAGTAACTCACATATTTCTGAATCAAGACAGATGGGGAGCCCTTCACCAAAAAAGGAAAAAAAAAGTTGAAAGCAGATTATGCAAAGCGGAACTTTCTTTTCACGGCAGCACCACCGCAATGTATGAGCATCTGGAAAGCAAGTTTTCAGGAGTTGTGGTGCCACTGTCTCTTAATAAGGATGTTTTAGCAAGTAAAGTTAGTGTCACATGAACATCAGAACAGGATGTGCAACAACAGGTTGCAGGCATGAAATAATTTGAAAAAATTTGAACCATTTGAACTTGACTACTAAAATAATAATTCGTTGCAGCCCTAGTTCATACTGTATAATGTTTGGAGATGCATACATAGGCATTTACCACACGTGTACTAAAAACATGGTAAATTAATATCAACAAGACATAGCACTCTGTTGTTTGTTGTATTAAACTAAATAACTTGAAAAAGTAAAAGAAACATTACAGTATGTGGAGTCACTTCAGATGAGAAGTATCAAGAACATCCTTCAGCCTCCGTAATAACCAATAAGGTGCTTAGTTTCATATGTTGTTTTCTTAAGTAATAATGTAACTGTATTATGTGACAAACAAAAGTACTTTTTAATTATCCATCAATGTTCAGATTACTACTAGTAAACTGCATGCCTTTTTTTGTTAACTTTGTTTAAGCAACACATTTTATACCTGCCTTTATGTCTTGATTTTGTTTTGTTATTTGTACTCCAGCCATATATAATAAGCCATATTAAGTTTGTATGTACCCCCAAACGTTTGGAGGGTCAAATACATTACATGTGACATTTTTGTAGGCCAAAAGAAAACGTACCTATGTACTTTTGATGTGATACACCCGCAGAAAATATACATATGAAGAATAACATATGTTGTCTAAATCATCAGCTGTAAATGTTATTCCACAAGAGATTGTGGTACGACTAAAATATGAAAACACTGATATTCTTAAGCTTGGACTCTACATACAGTATATAAAAGTATGAGACTGAATATGAAGTAACCACAACAGACCTGTCATGTGGAATATGCTTGTTTATGTGTGGTCATGTTGTTTGTCTGCATTATTAGTTTACATGGAATATGGTACAATGCACTGCTGGCATAGATGGCCACAAAGGAAATGCCTGGTGAGTCGGTCTCAAAGCTGCATTCTCTCCTACATTTGTGTGAATGTTTGTTTATGAGTGTGAGGATTTGTGAATATATTGTTCATGTCAAGAAGTGTGAGAGGAATGCCAACAGCCATAATATTGGTGCAGGAATTATAAACTGTCAAGATGCTTTTTTGTGTCATGCTGAAATGTGGCGACTTTACAGCAGAAGACCAATGTGTCTCGACAGGTTAACCACCAAGTATTTATATTTAGAATCTCCAAACTAATGTGTGTCTCATTAAAGGCTCGACATAGATGTGTTGAGCAGTGCATGTAGCTGAGGATAGACTTGAATATTGATTTACGAAAGCATATCTAGCCCAACTCTGAATAAGGAAAGGTTCGATTCATGGCAGTATGGCATTAATGATTTGTGTATGGTCCTGAAAAAACTGTTAGTTGTTTCATATAATTAGTGTTTTTTTTAACAATGGTGTAACCTTTCACAGAATATAATAAAATAAGTATCATAGCCTGCACTCACTGGCATTGATTATATCCTAAACATCTGAAAAATATGAGAATCAACATTATTCAAGCAGCCTTTCTCAGCACATCTCTGTGAGAGTCTTGTGATGTTACAGAAGCTTTCACCTTTTGCCTTTTCAAATATTCCCAAAGATGTGAGGGTGAAGTTGACGTCTAGTGACTGTGAAGGGAAAGCCATGCATGTCAGCACTCTTTGCTCTTCCCTGGACTTCAAACAGACTTGGCACAGCGTCACTGCCTGCTTGAGGCTATTGTCCTGCTGGAAAATGGATCCTTTTCCACACAGTTTCAAGCTAGAAGGGATGGCATGCCTCTGAAGAATAGAGTGGTACTTCGCTTTGGTCAGTGTGTAGTTCCTCTTGTGCATGTCACCAGTTCCTGAAAAGGCAAAACATCCCCACACCTGAATATTTCCACCACCATATTTCAATATGGGATTTATACCCCGTTATAATAACCTCTCATGTGGCCTGGCTTTGCTATGGATGAAAATGATTTGCTCTGTGAAAATCTCTCCAGTGGTGGTTGTACTGCCACTGCACAATGTTTCAATTTAGCTGAATTTTGCAGCTTAGAGAGTTTAGCATAGTTCAGCCCTGAACAGAGGTTTTACATTAAAATGAGAACAGTTTTTTAGATGAAATTCTAATCTGTTTTAAATTATAAGCAGCTGAAGTAATAGTATGCATATTAAATTAGTGAATACTTAAGAATACCATACCAGCTGTGATTATGATACAAAATTACAAACAAATTGCGCATTAGCACTTCTGAAGATCTAAGTGCATCAGATAAATGTATCAGTTCAGTCATGGATTCTTGAATAAAGACATAAAGAATCTAAATTAATTGTATTTCCAATAAATATAAAAATCAGTTATTGCTAAAATTAGGATGTATATCACTTCCTACAGTACTTTGAATAAAAAGAATTGTGTATAACACATATTTATGAAAAATCAGAACACCCCAGTCAAAGACAATATGTAGTTACAAAAAACCCCCTGAAATTTCAATAATAAAATTTCTTTACTGCTCAAAACACCTAATGTTTCCAGTGTGTCAAAGTAATACCAATAATATAATAGTAGTAAGAAACCTTATGACAAAGTAAAATTTACCATTTGTCAATCTTATTGTAAGAAAGTTTAGAAGGATTACGTTTTTTATTCTATTAGTTATTTTGCTGCACCTGTCAATTGCACGTTTTGGTGTATAACAAAATTTAAGTTGTCATCTGCCTAGTGTTTTCCCTAAATGAACCACATGGTTATAGTAATGTCAGATGTAATGCTGGTGATGTCAGTAATATGCCATCAAATAAAAGAAATGGTGAAATAGAAAATGTTGCTTGTATTTTAAACCTAAATTAAATCTAAACAGCTGGTTGTATAATACATAATATTTCACACACATTTTAGCTAAAGCCAGCCAACTTCTAGATTATATTAATCTGTAGCTCATATTTATCATTCTTATGACAAATTGCTTCTTCTCAACATCAGAGCACCACTGAAGTCACTTAATTTGTCAGCTTAAACCTTTTCTTTGAGCTGTGTTGGACCGTATAGATTGGCGAGACTGTGCTTGATTGACAGTGTCCCACTCACTCATGTGAGTTGTATTGTTTTGGACAGCTTCTACTTTTTATCCTGTTTTTTTTTTGTTTGGTTGGTTTTTCTACATGTACTTAGGCAGTTAATAATTGATAAATTAATTTAGTTAATAAGTGGTTACACCCCCAACATTTAATACAGGCGTGTTTCTGGAACATCATAATTACCTCCCACTTTATCAGGAGAACAATGAATTTCAGGATCCCTCAGGTCTACAAAAAATGTTTTGTAGATGGTGTCATGGTGGATAAGAAGAGAGAAGTGTATTTAACAAAGACAGAATTAGTTAAAGAAGGTGTTGGCATTGCAGGGATTTGGTAATGAGAAATACTGTTATACTTTCTGTTGTATGCATGTGCGTGTGTTTGAGGGAGAAAAAAAGAAATATCAAGTTGTCTCTCATCCGAGTTGTTGACAGTTTATATATTGCTTCCATATCTCATCTTTCTCATTTGGTGAGGTGTGAGTGTGGTTGTGTGGCCAGCAGTGTGACGACTGGCATGAGTTTTATATAGCGTGCGTGTGTGTTCAGTAAGAGAGATAATGCATGCAGTAAAGCCCAGTCTTCCTGCTCTTTCACATTACATGCTCAGTAAGGAGTGTTTAAGTGTGTTTGTGTGCCTGTGTGTTGGACATTTGAAAACCCATCTTAAGCTTTTTCAGGCAATAAATCTTATTACAAGGTGCGTATATGTCTGTGTGTATTTGTGAATATGGTGGTGTTTGTTCAGACCCTTTTCGACAAGGTGTACTTACAAACGTACAGAGATCAAAGTAACTTAGTATGACATAAAATGGAATCACAGTAGGGTAGAATCAGCGGTTTTCAACTTAGCACTTTCTCTCTCTCAGGGGGTCGCCATATGCTTGTTTTGCTTTCACTTTGCTACTATCTTTCATGTCTTTTTTTAGTGATTTAATTTTTTTTCGTAGTATCTTATTTTTCAAGCTGAATTCACATGTAAACTGTGATCATGGGAAAAGAAATCAAACAGCCAGCTTAATGATTTAGTTGATTCAAGTGTGTATGGAAAACACAAAACCTTGTTGGAAATTAGTTTGCCTCTATGTGGAGATAAAGACGAAAAACTCTAATATGTGGGCTAATTCCAAACAATAGGTATTCCCAACATAATTTGACATGTTAAAAAAGTACAAAAATTGCTTACATGTAGTATGCCCTTCTGGCCACCATACATTTTAATACTTCTTTGTCTACTTCTTATTTATCTTCCTCCACTTCAGGCCATTTTGGCTCACTGGGTCATCTCATCTTATATTCATCGCCTTCTCACATGAAGTCACACACATAATAGATGCATTAAATGTTATATAAGTATTAGCCTACACAAACACAAGTCACTGCCCTTTACACTCCACCATCAAGCTTTGCAGATAGACAATAGAGTTCATTACCACAAAGATTTAGTCCCAAGTTTTGTTCATTTTCCTTTTTCAGTAAGAAGTGCTGTTTAATGCATGACCAAGAATGAGCATGAACTGCTTTATATTTAAAATCAATCTAAGTATAGTTATGTCTTGATTTTTTCGGACTAAATTTGCCTCAAACTAGCAGGTCGTATGAGTATACTGCTTCTCTTTAATTTTACTAACAGGGTATCTGGTTTGCATTTAAAGAACTTCTGAAACTGAAAAATGAGGCATTCTTTTCTTCTTACTACAAATACTAGGATGTAGTTTGTTGATATAATAAGTGTAAAATCTGGGCATAATTAGTCACACATTTCTACCATAGTACAGCAACATTCATATGTATTGCAAAGATGACACAAATATACAAAGATTCTGTCAGGTTTGATGCATTAACTATTTTCATATTAATTTAAATTAAAAACAGTGTGTAAGGTCCTGCTTTAGTTAAGTAAAATCCCCAAAGCTAGTTTGAATAACATCCATAAAACTGGTTCTGGACAATGGTGGCGTAAAGGTATGTACGTACTGTATATATAGAAAATTAACTGTTAAACTTAAACACAGGAATTTGCCCTGCCTCCTCACTAATGAAACAAACTCATCATCCTGTCACTCTAAACACGCAAATTTGCCTACTCTTAATCTCATTTTAATTCTCATCATTGAGGTGTTTGATTAGAACATGTCTACACAGTTGTGGGCAACAATTTAAATAAACTCATTATGGACATAATTTCAAGGCAATATTAGGCCTTAATTCATTAGTTTGAACAATTTTTATTGTGGCAGAATGATTGTAAAAAATCTTTAATAAAATAAAATCCTGGGAATTTGGCGCACAGTGTTCAATTTATGCTGGGTTTACAGAAATCCACACAAATTTATACATACTGTACATTACACCTGGTTAAATTAGGAAGCTTCACATTTTGCATACACATTTGTTAGTCATCAACAAGCTTCTGACAGAATTCTGATTGGGAGGATATTTTACAGCTCTTCTTAGCAAAGTCTGCAGAGTTCAAGTAAATTAATTAGTTTTCCAGTACAAACCTGATTTGTAAGCACAGCATATTCCATCCATTATCTACCGCTTAATCCATTTCGGGTTGCGGTGCTGGAGCCTATCCCAGCTGTCTTCGGGCGAGAGGCGGGGAATCCCAGCTGTCTTCGGGCGAGAGGCGGGGTACAGCCCGGACAGATCGCCAGTCCATCGCAGGGCCGACATACAGACGAACAGACAAACAACCATGCACACTCACCCCGGGAATCGAACCCGTGAGGGTTCGTGAGGCTGTGAGGCGACCGTGCTAACCACTGCACCACCGTGCCACCCCGCACAGCATATTTTCAGGGTAATTTAGAGTTTAGGGACAACTTTGGGAAGGCCATTCCAAAAGTCAATTCCCTGACCAGCTTTGATTTGTATTTGGTAAGGATGCTCGATATTGGCTTTTTTACAGATATCCGATATACCTTTATAGTCTAACTCTTAATTTCCGATACTGATATAAACCGATACCAATATATGCGGGGTGATGACGCCGATAGACCTCTAGTTCAAGTTTGGCTGAAATGTATTTCAGTATAGGATGTAGAAATGTAGAAGCCACAAGATATATTGCAAGGCATGCCAAACAAACAAAATATCTCAAAAACTATACTTCAAATTTGTCAAATTTTGACACTTTGAGAGAGAGGAGAAGTAGCTGAAGAGTGTGATGTATAATATGTGCATGGTACGTAAACGTATCATTAAAAGAATAAAAACCGATACCGATAATTTCCGATATTTCATTTTAATGCCAATATCGGCCATCCCTAGTATTTGGATTTATTGCCCTGTTGGTACCACTTAGTTGTGCACAAATGTGAACTGTCTAGCTGATGACCTGAGGTTATGTTGAAGAATTCTGAGGTAATCCTGCTCCATTCATTTGGATCAATGCACCAGGTCCACTACCTCTATTATGATTCTACAACTACAGTGTCTAACAGTCGGTACAGTATTTTTGGGGCTGAATGCCTCCCCCACTCTGCTCTAAACAAACTCTTGTTAACTGCAGTCAAACAATTCAATCTTTGTCTAAATGTCCATGAAAACGTTCTCCAGAAAAAGTTGTCTTTGTCCATGTAGTCAGCTGCAAACTTTAGTTAACCTTGAGGGTGTTGATTTTGAGCCAGGGGCTTCTCTCTTGGACGACAGCTTTTCAGTCCACGGCAATGGGAAACATGCTTGAGTTAAGACAGTGGCACTGCAGTAACCAGTTCATGGCAGGCCTGTGCCATGATGGTTCTTGGGTTGTTCATGCCCATCTGGGAGGTGACAGTTTGGGTCGTCTTCTAGAACTTGGCAAAATGGATACACCTCCCAATAACTTCCCGAATGTCTACATCTACCATCCTCGTTCTCAGATCTGCATTGAGTGTCATTGAATTCTTGGGGGTTTCTTTTATTAAAAATGTATGCTGTACAATCATCAATAAATACACAAACTGTTCAGAGAAGTGACTCAAAGCCTAAAATTGCCATGACATTCATGTCAATAGAATTATACTTAATAAAATTATTTTATATTTGATTATGTTTAAATGCTTGTAATTTTTTTTCAAACACTTACTCTATATTGTGATTCATTATCCACAAATGACTGTAGTTTAAAAAGGTTAAACATCCTAAAAGTGAAAACACTCAACTTTGGAGCTGAGAACTTGTTTAACACAATATGCAGGGACACAAACTGCATAGTGTGTTACCATGGGACCTATAGGCTCTTTGTATGATACAACAAATTTTCACATGGAGATCTAATAAGTAAATGTTTTCTCCCTGGCTCATTAAAACATATTAGCACTCATGTCATTTGGGGACCCAAAGTGAGCAAATGTATTCTCTTACCCTGGGAGGCAGGCTCATCACAACATACAAGTACTCCTGTCATGTGGGAGCCAAAAATGAGTGCATATATTCTGTCACGCAGGGACCAAGGCTCATTAAAGCATATTAGTACCTCTGCCATGTGAGAATAACGGAGTGCAACCTATTTTCGGTCTTGACCTGCAGTTTAAGAAATGAGGGAACAGTAACACTATCTTCTTGTCCAAACTCTTTTGGCCCTCATTGCACTGTATTTTTGCCATCAGTCATCCTGTTGCTACTAGTGCTTAGTGAGGGTTGGCCTCGAGGTCATTCAACCAATCAGCATCTAACGCTGTAGGTGGAAATGGGGATTATTATCACCTTCTCTCATCAAAATGACATCTTTCTCTCTCTCTTTGACTCCTTTGCTGATTATCTTTGTTCCTTTCTCCCTGTTTCATTCTATTCTCACTCTCCTTTCTCCCCAGTCTGTGGTTATCTCTTCAAGTCCCCCATCCCCCATGTTTTTCAAGTCCCCCTCTCCATCTTTTCTTAATCACTCTGTCATTCTCCTATAGAATATGTAGTTTACAGACAGATGACTGCAATCAGCTTCAGTTCACCCTTGAGTCAGCCAGCACTCTATATGCTGGTGTGTGTGTGTGAGAGAGCTCTTGCATGCGCTCTTTAATGTATGCACGTGTGTGGTTGTGCATGTGCATGTGCATATGCTTAGATTTATTGTACTATGTAGCTCCTTCGTGTGTGTGCATGCGATTGTACACAGTAAGACATACCACTCTTTTCTTCATGAGTGATATGTCAATTCTATTATATTTGTCAGTTCTATTAAATTCCACACTATATTGAATGGCATATGATTTGCATATTGCATTAATATTATTATAACAAGTGTTCTGATGAAACCACTATACAGAGACTCCCGGGTCATGTTAAACTGTAAAACAAAAACCAATCACCTTTTAGAAAATAGTTTTCACAATTTAGGTAAAGGATTAAGATTTGTAGATAGAAGTGGAGTGAAGGTGTGTTAAGACTTTTTGGGAGGAAATAAGGAAAATAGTTAAAGAATGGAAATGGGGAAGCAAAAATAGAGAGTAGCAGAAAAAGGAAAATAGGAAAATAGTCTTACAGAGAGTAGAAATTGGGTAAAATAGAGCGACATGTGGTGAAGATGAAAGAGAAGAAGGAAAAAAGAAAAGAGGTCACCTATATGCAGCTTGGTGAATCATGGCCCTCATTTTAATTGTATTTACTCACTGACCCTAAAACTGTCTAAATTCTGAGATTTTGACAGTGCATCTCTCTGTGAGGGCAGCTCGAGTGTGCAGTCACGAAGCGCTCTAATTGGACACACCAATATGTGGCCTGATGATCGCATGCGCTAATATGTGAAGCAGCCATCTCTTTCTATGATTGGTTGGGTGCTTTCTATGATGAGGACTTGAATATGAATGATCTAGCAGATGATGAATTCAGGAAAGCATCCCCAAAAGAAAGCTGTGCCAGTAACACGAATCAGAAATTTCAAATATCGCACGATTAAGAAGCAAATATGACCAGTGTAGGAGACAGATGATTCATTTGGCAGGATCCAGGCACTAACAACAAAGAAAAGGGATTTGCAGTGTTAATTGATGTGGGAACAATAGCTTTAATACCATCAGACAGAGAGTGATGTAGCAGCAGCGATGGAAAAGAAAAAAAGGAAGAAAGCAGGAGGAGAAGAGGATATCAGAGAATACTACCAAAAAAGATGAGAAGAGAGTGGATGAGTGAAGAGTCAAGGAAAGAAAATGTGAGAAGTCATGGAGGCAAGATTAGAACTGCAGAGAAACCAAAAGAAAACACAAGGTAGTGAGAATACAAGAGGGAAATATGAGGCAATGAGGAGATGACCAGGGGGAACAAGAGTGGAAAAAAATTGTCTCTCATGAGACACTACAGGAATAGAGCAGATAAGAAGAGGGAAGATGAGGAGTGGGGTGTGAAGGACAGAAAGCCACATGGAGTTAGAGGAGGGGAAGAACAGATGAACAGCAAAAGGTTTCAGAGAAGAGGTGTCTTATTTGAGAACATAATGTCATTAATGCTCCAAAAAAGAACTCAGGTGTTTTATGGTGACCCCCACCCAAGTGAAAAAGGGACAGCGGGTAATGAAGGGTGGCATGAGAGTAGAGAAGATAGAGAACAAGTTAGACTAGTAAGAGGAGTCATCCAGTTACTACTGTACATTTTTTGAGCCATCTTGAAGTTAAAAATACAAAAACACAAAAATCCAACATTTTCTTTAATGGATATACTTACTGACATTTGCTTTCTTTTACATTCCATGGTATTGGATTCAGTGGCGGTACCAGAATTTTTTTCTTGGGGGGGCCAGGCAGGGTGGCCAATCAGATTTCAAGGCCACCCCTCTGGTCCCGGCCTTGAATGGATTACTCACTTCTCAGCCTAAGCCATAGCAGGCTCCTCATGTTAAAGTGCCATGTTAACTGCAAACAAAAACATCTAAAACCTGCCTAACCCCACTGCAAATCAGATGGTGTTAACTGTTTGGCAAAGCTCAGGTAATTTTAAGTGTGCAGAGGATAAAGGTACAGTTAAAGTAGGAAGAACGAGCTACAGAAGGAACAAGGAGAAGATTTGAAAAGAGGGAATGGCCAGGATTATGGTATAAAAAAAACAAACAAGGATTTTTAGTTTTTTAGTTTAGTTTTTAAGTGCCAAAATAGCAGATTACACTGGGCATATAAAGAAAAAAATGGACAGAATATTCCGAAGATTAGTTGATAGAAGAGGAGTGGTGAAGGAGGTTGAAACATGAAAAGATGTGGTGAGTAGAGAAATGACATCATATATAGTACATGTTGGGGGAGTATATGATTTAATTGAAAACTGTAGGGTTGGCTTGTGGAAGATATGGAAAAGCAGACGTATGAAAGGGGAGGGGGGAACAAGGAGAAGGTTAAAGAGCTTTCATATGTCATACATCAATGCAGAGGTTTTATTTGTCAGAGCAGAAGATGGAACGGGGCGAAGAGAAAATGTCAGATGTTGAAAACAATATTTTTTACTGTTAATGAAGAGAATCAAGAAAAGGAGAAAATTATGTGAGAAAAGAGAAGATACACGGACTGGACAGAGGAAAATGGAGCGACAACAAAGAAAAAGACACAGGTTAGGAAGGGAAAAGCAGAAAAAAATAATCTGAAGGTTAAAGAGTCTGAGTTAACAACCAGAGAAAAGGAATTTTAGTTTGCTTTATAACGAGACATGAGTTTCATGGGCGACAAATGTGTCCATTGCAGACCTTTGCTTGGTTGTCTTCATTAACAGTCAAATTTATGAGCTCCATCGGTGCCACATCTTGCTTAACTGTCTCACCTAAACCCCTCTGGCCATCAAAATTTTGTCTGACAAATATTCCAACATAATTCTTTGTTGCTTTTGAATCATTAAAAATTGAGGATTTTACTAAATAGGGAAAATAAGAGGAGCAGAAGAGGAGGAAGGAAAGGGGCAGGGGAAAGAAACAGAATGACAGGGATGTCATTTGTCACCAGAAATGGTGTAATTATTTGCTGCAGAGTAAGATGAAGCAGCTGAAATGCAGTTTTGTGGCATAAGCCATATTAATGTATGAGGATGAATATTAATCAAAGATTGGTTGTGAACAGACATCTGCTTTATATGTGTAGAAAAAACTGCGTAGGTGTGTATATCATTAAAAAACTTAGGTTTTAATAACAGGCACTTAGTATATGCTCTGTTTAATTCAGCAGGTGACTGCAATCTTCCAGTACATTTTACCAGTATAATAAATCATATACTGAGCTTGGTTCTATACAAGTAATCTGCAATCATAAATATGTTTTGTGGGGAATGAAATTGCAATATGATTACATTTCTTTAAACATAATGTTCACTATTAACATAAATGGAAAGTAACAAATATGTTACTGCATTATATGTAAGAACAAATCAAGGAACAGCAGATTTTATTTGACAAAATGTCTGATCTCCGTACAACCTATATTTATTTTCTGCCTATATATCTGATCTTTATATCATTTACATAATGCAGAATTGTGGAAAAATGTGGGATGTTATGTTATTTTTAGAGTATATTCTTGTTCAGGAGGTGTTCTGATAAATTTTTTTATTGGATTTTAACTCGCTTATCACAGATGCAGTAAGTCAAGTGTGACAATATAGAGTTGTAAACTCACCCTAAGTCTCACCTCACTTGTGCTCCCTCTGTTCCCTGAAGCTCGCTCGCTTCTGGTGATAATAAAAAGCATCCTGGTGGGCAGAGGTGGTAACTGAGTAACTTTTACTTTTAACTAAGTACATTTACTCAAGTACAATTTGAAGATACTTTTACTTTACTGCACTATTTCCATGATATGTTACTTTTACTCTACTATATAGCAGAGGAAAAATATTTTACTTTTTTCTGCTATATTCATTTTACTATCATTAGTTACTAGTTACTTTTTGCAGGCTTAGATTTTCATAAAAAATCATTATATATTAATAAAATGCTGACCTCCTGTCACTGTATAAGGTGGTTAAAATCAGCCCCACATTTACTGACTGCTGGTTTTGTTCGTTCCACAGTCACAGTTGTAGGTAACAGCACTTTTTTAATTTAGTTTTTGAGAATGTCAAACACATCTGATCTGATACAATACAGTATACTATGCCCAAACAAAATAGTGATTTTGCATTATTGTGCAGGTGGTTAATATTCACACACATAATGTAAACCTCCTCTTGCACACAGAAGTAAATCAATGTGTGTCCCTGTGTGTAAATGGATTTCCTAATCTGCTTTGTGTCTGTAAACAGCACCAAATTTCACCTGAGAGATGAGCCTTTGGGAGAAAAGAGTGGTGAGAAAAGAGGAAAGGATATGTTTCTCGAGAGGGACAAGGGAGAAAAGAGAATGATGTGAAAGAGACTGAGTGATTCGTAACTTCAAGGAATTCACACTGATAAAAGAGAGTGACAGTGACAGAGTAAACATTTCAAAACATTTCATGAATTGTTACTGAAGTCACTTTGTCTTACTATGCAGTTCACCTCAGATGAACTTTATCAAAAGTGCTTTTTCACATTTAACCAGACTTTTAGTCTGTCTGATGCTCTATGAGTATAAGGTACTGAATCTTCTTCTCTTGAGTCAGCCCTTTGACCTGATGAACATTTCACCCTCCTTAACAGAATACATTAATAAAAATGAACAAGACAGAGGCTAGTGTTCCCCCAGTTGAATCCAAGCAGGCCAGCAAGGACTTTTCTGTGTGAAATTTGCATTTTTTCCTGTATTAAAATAGATTTTCTATGTAATCAGGTTTCCTTCCATAGTCCAAAGAGGTGCTATTAGAATTAAGTTAATAGGTTCTTTGCAAATAATGTCACACCACATGCATTGCTGTGGCAAGAACTGTGGTGAAAAGTTGTGGACCTGTATTTGATGACTTACTTGCTTTCTGTCTGGAGGATAAGGTAGTTGTTTATATCTACTGAATTGATGGCAGGCATCTTTCAATTCAGTTGAAAAATAGCTCCGCCTTGAAACAAAAGCATCATATCCATCATACATTGCATTTTTACCTTGCCTCTTGAGGGCAATTAGGATCACAAAGGACGTAACCCATCCATGCCGCAGTCTATTCTCCCTCCTGCCTACAGGAAGAAGGTACCACAGCCTGCAGTGTAGGACAGTCGGGCTTCGGGACAGTTTTTACCCTACTGCCATCAGACTGTTAAATTCAAGACACTCCACATAAATGAATACCTCAGCCCACAGATATCTCTTTGGATGTGTGCATATTTCTGTATGTATGCATAAGTGTATATGTATGTGGGTATATACAGTATGTCCACTGTATATGCATATAGGCTATTTTGCTATTTTCAAATGGTGCAATATTCTCTACCTTTTTTGTTAATAGTGCAATATTCTCTACATTTTCATAGTTTTATACCATCCTATATTATTTACTACCCTATCTTAATTCACTTTTTTACATCCCTTTATTTTATTTTTTTTAAGCGATTCAGATAATGAATGTAAGGAAGACGAGAAATGTTTGCTTAACCACCACCCTAAAATTGAACTTTGCACTTGAACATCTTGTTTATCCAATGCATTTCATCTTGTCTTTACTGCTGCACCAGACTCTAATTGGTTATTTTGGTCATGTGCACTGATTAGAATGGGATGTTCGGGGGAATAGCTGGTGTCACCATGTTTTATCAATGTAGTACATGGTTTTCTACTTTCCTCCCCATGTCAACATTAGTTTGTAGTAATGAGCAGTGCACCCAGGAAACTGTGTAGAAAAGTCATGAATTCAGCATGTGTTGAAGATGATATCACTTTATATGCAACATGCACTGTAATGCATACATACCCGTTTCACTGATGCCACCTGACTACAAATTCAGCACATGTCCCCTACGGGGGGGG
>JAUYWH010000003.1:8441498-8461432 GCA_034779795.1 Ctenopoma multispine
CAAATGTAAACTACCCCCCCCCCCCCCCCCCCTATTTTCACATTTGTAAACTGTTGGTATGTGGTGTGTCCGTATATTTTGTGGACCACAAGCGATTCTAGACAGTAAGTGTGTGAAGGCCATGGCCAGAAGTAGACTAACCCTGTCAAAACGTCATGAGGCAGATCTATGATAATGCCAGCACTATTTTCAGAATGTAAAATGGTCTCCGAGCCATCTTTTTAAAAAAGCCTATTATGGAAAGTACACACCACACACAACATGTTCTGTTGGCTTGGTTGCAGCAATTATTGAAATTGCTCTTTTGAGGCTGATTTGTTTTTTTCTTAGTCATTTTATGCACATCTGCTTGATGCTAGTTGAGTGTTACTACATATTATGTGAATATTCAGTAGTCGTTTTACAGTACATGCAAAAGACATTTAATTTAGTAGTCTGAAGAGTTCAAGGTGCATGAGGCCCACTTTCCTCTATGAAAAAGACAGGAGGAAACATAGTGACTCAGACACAGTGAACACAGTTATAATTTGAGAATGTGTGAACCTTTACAGTGAATTTCTGGCAGGAGTTCTACTTTCTAAACCCCAAGTACTATACTGCTAAATATTGACATCAATCTTTTAACAACTGTTAAGCTGCTTAAATCCCTGTGAGCATGCTGTATCTCAGCGGAGCAAGTTAGGAGACTTTATAAAGGCTGCTCGGAATCCAGTAATAAAGTCGAGACTTTTCAGATTTCCTGATCAAATTATTTTTCCTTGAACTTTTTATGAATGGTGAAAACAAAATTACTTAAATTTCTTCTTTATTCGCACTATAGTATAGAGCACAAAGATCCTAATGTTCCCTCAACTAGAGGGAACATGCAGTGCAGCATTATAATGAGAGAAATTTTGAGGTTACTCTGAGATAAGGCAGACCCATTTTCAGAATGAGAACTGTGTGTGTTTTATGTATATATAATGAAATGCAACTGGAATTGAGAATTCTGTTAAATATTTCAAAAATATGTGCAATTTTTAATATAGCAGTAATTTTCCAGGATTGTTGAAATATTGAAAATGGCTTTTTTTATTACTTTAAGTTTTTTGAATCTGAATAACCTTTATCAGTAAAGCTGTGTGCAGCAACTACTGCCCATAGAAAATTAACATGAAAATGAAACAATTACTTTTATCCTATATATGAGAATTCACTGTCGCTTTGTGTTTACACTGCTGATAGCCCACAGACAACCACGTACAGTACAAATACTCAAGACAAGAAAGCATTTAAGTAGATTTATAACAATCATTACAACCCTCCTTGTTTCTCTATATCTTTATTTTTCCCCTCATATCTTTTCATCAGATTTTCTCTCACTGCAGAGAAAGAACGCTAGATGAGGGAGATATGGTTTGATCAAAGAGCTGAACTGATTTTAGATGTGACTGGTGTTAAACAGTCGCGCTTAATGCAGTACATGATTTAAGAAATTTGTAAGGTCATTTACTGTTTTTATTTTGACTGTGTTAGGCAGCTGTTTTTAATTAGTTTATTTTCTCTATGCAGCCCTATTCAAGAAAAAGTCTTTCCCAAGTGGCCCTCACAAAAACATGAGCATACAGTTCAGAATACTAAAAGCACAAGAGAAATACAAGATTTCCCACAATGGGGCTGATGTAACAGTCCACAACCTACTTACGCTCAAGGACGTTAGTATTTTCAGGAGTTTTTTTGTCTTTTCCTGGGACTTATAGTGTTTTTGTGCTACAGAGCACCACAACATTTAGACCATTAGGTGATATTAATGTTGTGGCCAATCATCTGATGGTTTAAATGTTGTGGTGGACAGAGAACAGCTGAGGAAATGGACAGGCGGCAGAATGCATCCCTTGTTGTGTAAAGATGTGACTGATCAGTGTAGTTATTCTAAGTTTGCAGATTGGAGATGTGGTGTTCTCCATTGTCATTTCCAGCGTGTACGTATAGACAATTTGCTCCACTCTGTACTTTTCAGTTTAAGACATTGCATCTCCTGTCTAAGCTGCTTAAGTCCACAGGCTTCTTTTTCTTCCACGTATACCTTTTTCCTCTCTGTCTTTTTCTGGTTGTTTAATGTGTTGCCATGACAACTGAAAGTTCTTGATATATTTGACTTGATTGTTAACCTTTTAAAATGTACACAGCATCTTCACATATACACACAAATTAACACACACTGATCTTTTGAGCACTGTACCAACAAAAAGCATAAGTGGAAGAGCAGCCTTAATGTGTCTTTTACATTTTAATGTAGGAACCACAATTTTGCTTGTTTTGTCTTTATTAACACACACTGTTATCTGTGTAACACTCTGAAAATATTACATTTAACTGCAGTGGTGTTTATATAGTCAATCCAGTATCATTAAAGGGAAAGAAAACTCTAAATCATCGTTTCCAATACATATATGTATACAATATAACTGTGTTCTAGATGCCATTGTAAAAAAACAGAGTGGTATTACTACTCGCCAAGCTAATCAATTAATTCAGGTCCCTAATATTTGTGATAATCACAATTTTTCTAATCTAGGTTAATGTACACAGGCCATTCACAAGTACCATTGCAAAACAAAGTACTTCACTCTTTTGAAAGAGATTAAAATATTATTAATGCATATGTAAATGCATCAGTGGAATATTTTATGTAAGAGATTCAAGATTCTTTGTCACATGCATACAACATGTACAACACGCAGGGGAACATGTTCTGATTAAGAACTCAAATGGCCTGAGAATTAAAGCTCCGCTTGAGTGTCTCTGTTTTGGCCATAATAGTATAGAACCCTCTGCCTGATTGCAGAAGTTGAAACAGTCCATTACTGGGGTGGGACAAGTCCTTAAATATCCAAGCTGCTCTGGATCTGCATCTCCTGGTGTAAATGTGAAGAGAGAGCAGACCTGCAGCAGCGTTCTGCAGCACAGATCACTCTGTGAAGGGCTTTTTGGTCCTGAACACAGGAATTCCCATACCAGGATGTAATTTTCTGTGTGAGGATGCTCTCCACAGCGCCTGAATAGAAAGTCCTACAGATCAGTAGAGAGTGTTGTCTCAGGAGATACAGCCCCTTTGCACTTGACCTGGATGTGAGCAGTCCATGTCAGGTCTGAGGAGATGTGGAGATCGAGATACTTGAAACATAGAACCCTCTCCACTGGAACTCCATTGATGATGAGGGGCCTGTCTCGCTACTATCTCCTACTGAAATCCACCACCAGCTCCTTAGTCTTGCAGGCTGGAGGTGGTTGTCCTGACACCAAGATGCTAGGTTCTTCACCTCGTCCATGTAGGCCGTTTCATCATTGTTGGAGATGAGGTCCAGCATGCCCCTGTGGTGCTCCCATTTTGGTGGTGATGCTGTCAGAGACAAACTTTCTTACCCTCACCACCTGAGATCTACCAGTAAGAAAGTCCAACACCCATGCACACAAACTGTTGAGTCCGCTCAGACAATGTTGCTGAGCCTGGCTAACCTCGAAACGGGCATAGAATTAATTTAGCTTTGCAAATGCAGAGTCGGTGATGATCGTTGCAGTATCCTACGCTTTTTAGGCCGTGATGATGCAAGGTCCATGCCACTTGCTCAGTGTGTCTCCCTGCTGTCTCCACTAGCATGCTAACAAAGCTAACTGCTACTTCCGTAAACTTGCTGATGTCGTCAACGCATTGACAATAGAAAATGTCCCAGTCCGCACTCAGCACATCATGCAGTTCAGACAGAGCCATACCTGTGTCCGCTTGGGGTGTGATGTAGACCGCCGTGGTGATGACTGACGTGAACTCACGGGGCAGGTCGGACAGGGACGGCACTTAATGCTCAGGTATTCCAAATTAGGTGAGCAGCTGCTGGAGAGATTAGAAATGCCCCTGGCATTGCACCACTTGCTGTTGACCATGAAACACACTCCTCCACCTTTGGTTTTGTTTGACTCTGCCATTCTGTACGTGCGGAACACTGAGACTGAGTCCGATGGAGTTTGGTCAGCCATGTCTAAGTGAAGCACAGAATGTTACAATCCCTGATGTCTCGTTGAAAAATAACTCTGGCCTTTAGATCATCCAGCTTGTTCTCCACTGACTGTACATTCACCAGCAGGATATTTCATGGTGTTTCTTCGTCCTACGCCTGGGGCACTCGTTGTTGTCCGAGCCACACAGTATCTCAGACGGCCATGCTGGGTCAGGTTTAAAAGTGTCAGAAATTGCGCGTACAAAGCCATGACCGATGTAATGGTTATGGTAATGTAATGGTAATTAGTGAGTATTTGCCAGCTTAGATATTTTTGTGATTATATTTAATATCATGACGTCATTAAAGTGTATATAAACCCATGATGCGGTGCATCTGTTGGTGTGTTATCACTCCACTTCTCATCATAATATTTTATTCATTTATGACACATGCTTCTTGTCTCTGTCATCCACTTTATAATCCCTGCGCCTGTCTTCAGCACAGGGAAGATAATAGTGACAAATAGAGCTTGAGAGAATTGAGAAAGCAGTGAAAATAACACTGCCAAAATAAAAAGGCAAATTGTGTGCAGTGGATTGCCACATTTTAGGCCAATTTAGCGCAATTAAAGCACAAGGCTGTTTCACACTGAGCTAGAAGTGAGAGACAAAGTGAGTTGAAATTAGTGAGAGAAGAAGACATTTTACTGCCTTTCACGTACTGTCTAGCAGGCACACTGCAGTCTTTTGTTATTAAACAAAGTCATGTTTTCTTAATTAGATCAAACCATTCGGATGGGTTAATGAGCCCTTATCTCATTCCACAGCATTGTATCAGAGCAGATATGTATTAATGCTGCTATTTTAATGTTGTTGTTTTGTTACTCATCTGTTGGACATTTTTACATGCATATACACCCACACATACAGTATATGCTATGTAAAGATATATTATTCTCAAACACACACAGTAACATATACACAAATATATAGGACACAAAAATTAGCAGGTAACAATCATCAGTCAAATCATCAAATTTAGATACACAATAGTTATAAACAATAAACATAGATATGCCATTGAACTATGCCAGGTGTCATTCTGGAGCATTATAATCTAACACTTAACATAACAAACCAATCTTCTACCTGTAATACCATGAATATGAAAGAACAGGCAAAGCCACTACAGTATATTACTTATACATGAAGTATTGAGATACTAACAGCCAGCTGTGGAGACAGGTGTCCAGAGCACAAGGGCTGATGGAGAAGATGAGCAGCAGGTGTGTAGTAGGGCAACACTCAGAGGACACCTGATGGGCAGGTGAACAATGAGCAGACCTGAAACATGCACTGTAGACACACACTTAAACACACAAAGGCACACTGAGAAAAGCATGAGGGAGAAAGAGAAACCATAGCAGAAGGGGATGGAGTCTACATCACTGGAGATTGTAGCCCCCAGGCTTACATTTGGAAAATAATTGCACAGTTCAGTGCCACTGACAATACTCTTGAGCATTTTTGGAACCTATTTCAATAAGCTATCAGGTGCAAACACCTGGAACAGTACATAATATAAGTAATATGTCAAAAATAACTGGCATGTAGGTAATACAAATAATACAAGTAATACAAACATACCACCATGTACCACACAACTGTTTTTCTGTGCTTTTATGAATCAAAACAAAACCACTGACGTCACTCTTATTTGTACTAACTAGTCAGGTCATCTCCTGTTCAATGCATGTCATTTACAGTGCTCTTAAGATGACTGCCAAGCTGGTAATATAAGATAGTAGTGTTTTAAGTGTGAGAGACATTTTAAAAATGATAGTCATTGAAAACAAGTAAAATAAAAGAAACTGAATTTTAATGAGCATAAAGCTTCCAATCAAAAACCACGTTTAAAATGTAGGTTTTTAGTTTATGTTTGAAGATATCAACACAAACCAAGATTATAACAAAACCATAGCAAATGTAATACTTGAAATCAAGGCTAAATAGATATACGTGTTTTTAGCTTGCCTCCTCTGGAAGACTGGACGTATTCTGATTCTGAAGACTGTTCCACTGGCTTGAAGCATAAAGTATGAAAGCATCACTGGTTCATAAACAACAAGTATTTCTGATAGATAGGCTGGTGCCATAAACCATGTAGTAAACCCTACCTTCCACACTAATTAAAATTTTTATTAAATTAGCATTAAAGCTAATTTTCTTTTGGTTTTTGTATTCATGCAGAAGAATTCCAGATGACTTGTACCTGATTCATGATATCCTTTGGTGGACAATGAAAGTAGAGCATTACAGTAGTCTACCCAGCTAGTTACTGGAAACTAAAAAGGAATTAACTGGAATCCTTTCATAAGTTACTGTTGGTCAAATATCTTCTTTTTTTTATTCAATTAAAAGTTAGCAGAAATGACAACAAAGGGATCTTGTCATTTCCCTTTAAGCTAGTTAGCTTATAACATCTTGTTTTCTGCTATGATGTGTAAAAGGTTGAGTGTTTCTTTGCACATTTAAACGGGAGTATTTATGGGATATCTTTGTGTTAAGGCAAAAATGTACTACATGGATTGAGTTCCATATTGAGAAGAGAATTTGTAAATTCAGATTTTTACAGACTGATTGTGTCTGATTGTGTCTAAATGGTATTAGTGTGTGTATTTGTATTGTTTGTATGTGATATGTGTTAGGGTAAGATATAGACAAGATAAATATACATGCAGGTGTCTGTCTGAACATACCTGTGGGCCTTTGTGTGTATGTGTGCGTGTCAGATGTAGACCTGAAGAGGAAACAGTGGACAGTCTTGTGCTGTTACCAGGGTTACACCAATACTGGCCCCTGGAGTTTTAAAGAAGGGTTGCGAAAAGTCACCACACAATGCTAAAAGAAAAATAAATTGCTTTCCATCTCAGATTCTTCCCCTGTGTCTGTGTCTCTGTACCTGCCATTGTCCCTGTCCATCTGTCTTTACAATACTCATATCTCCTGTCTGCCATTTTTAGAAATAATAGTAACATTTTACGCCAGAACTGGCAAATTTAAGTTTTTAATGTAGGAGCCAAGTGACTGACTGGCCTCTCAGAATCCAACCCATTTGCCTGATAAGTCACTAAAACCCAATTTGGATGAAGATGTGTTAAGAGGTTCAGATTTTATAAACCCCCTGAAATAATTAAGAATTAGAATAAAGGCTTTTTTAATTGCTCTACCGTGGCTCCATTTCGACTGCTCCAATTGCTGCAGCAGATGCCTTGATACTGTGCGTCAGCCAACATGGGAAGGAGCATCTTTTAGGCATAACTCTTTTTGTTTTTTGCACCAAGTATCCTACAGAAAGTTGCTTATTTTGTGTCACTGATATTAAATTAGGAGAACAACACTTCAGTGGTGATTACACACAGTTTGAGTGAGCGTTAGGGAGGGAGAGAGATCATCTGTGAACCCATCTGTCTGTCTGTGTTTTTATTTGAGCGCCTGTATGTTTTTGTGTGGTTCCTGGATGCGTGTCAGTGTGTATATTTGAGCCTTTTGCTCTGTTTTTGTGGATGCTTTTGTATGCTGTACAGTCCTGTGCAACATGTATGACTATCTCAAAGGGCCAGAAAGCTTTTTTTCTTTCACACTTTGTCAACAAAGCAAGATGCCGGAGTGTGTGCATTTCATGCACATGTGCATGAGGTCTGGTATTGTTCCACCACAAGGTGACCTAAAAAACATGTTTTAATAGTTACAACAAATCATTTTTTATTCCTCTAGGTGGGGAATAGACTCAACAAAACTTTAAGCCTTCTATAAAACTAGCAGTAGCTATGTGACTATCTTGATACACTGTGGCACTTCCAGTCAAATGCTAGCATTAGCATATTAACATGCTTACAGTGACAGTGACTGATGATAACCAGGTCTAATGCTCACCATCATAATAATAATAATTGATACTTTATTAATCCCTTTGGGGAATATCTTGTGGACAGGCAACTCATTTGAGTCTTCAGGGGTACAGGGAACAGTATGTTGTCCAGAAACACTCACATGTGGCCAGGAATCAAGAGTAACCAGGAAGTGAACCACCAACCCTGGGTAAAATGCTTGGCTGATCTAATAATCAGTGCTGACCATGTGCTAAAGAATAGGTATAAAAAAAAGTTGGCATATACTGTTGGTTCACAGGAAATCTAAACTGCAACGTTGGGGGATTATTGGGGCTGAGGCACTTTTGCCATGTCACTCTACACAGATTCATAAGCAAACGTTCTACTTCAATTGGATAATAATAATTAGCTCCATTGCTATGCAGCTCCTTCTCCATTTCTGCACTCCTGTACTTGCCCCTTCTGTTGCCTGCCCTTCTTCCACCTCTGGTCTACTGCCTTCTCTGGCTCAAAGTCTATGTGTGTGGATTATTGCTGGATGAGCAGTCATACTATAAGAAGACTAATCCTTCATTAAGACACAGAGGAGTTACACAGGATTAGTTAGACATAGAATGACTTAACGTGTGCCTGGACACGTGGATAGTTCAGGAAGGATACACTTGCAGATAAACAGAAAATAAGTGTGCACTCCCTTTATTATTTACCACATTTCACACTTTCAGATGGATGAAAATGTGAGCAAAAATCATATCCAAACAATATTAGAACCCACCAGCTCATAAAATCCTGTGTTTTGTTAACACCTACATGCTAAGCAAGATAGCATGTTTTGGAACATCGTGCTAAACATCTGTTTGTTTGTTGCTTACTTTTGTATAAAGAGATACTGAGAGATTAATATCATTTATTCAATGATTATTGCTGCTCTTAGCCAACAAAATAATATAAAATAACAGGTTGAATATTTTCATTATATTTCCATAATAATTTGAGTTGACTGATAATGAAAACCCATTGTGGAGTAATTTTCTCAGTCCTGAAATCAGATTTAAAAATAATTTTTCTTCATATTTCTGTTTGCTGACAGAAGTGATATTTTCATACTAAATGTCATGCCTGTGATTGTGTTGCAAACAAACCCACCTCTTCAACTGAATTTGTGTGCTGATTGCCACATTATGAACTCAGCTGAATTGTCCAAGTGTCTACAATCCTAATTATCAACACTTCAGAATGAGATATGAACACCTCGTTCTTAATTGAGAGCAGATATGAAGAATGCTTTTGCTGTAGCAGTTCAACACAGCAGCCTCGAAATGCATCCTGGCTCTCTGTCTTGTATCCTCCCTTCCTATGCCTCTTCCATTTCCAAGGACAATGTCCAACTTGTTCATCCTGCTGGGTGTCTGATTGGCTGGCAGCTGCCCTTCATGAAGGTTGAGTAAAAGGGCAGGGCTGTGCACGGCCCTGCACAGCCAGGAAACCACCTGTTCCAATAGCTCATTTTTGGACACTGCGGCTGTCTTTTTAAGTCCAACACACTTCATCAGTTTCCCCTCACACATCGGTCAAATTCAAAACTCCTAGAATAGATTTATTCGTTATTACTTTCTCAGTGTTTTTGCCATAATGCTACACTTTTTGCACATGCAGTCACTGCAATATGACGCCTTATTTTTTTCCCATACATTTACTTCCAGTATTACATTAGCTGACTCCTTTGTAATTTTTCTGCTCCATAAATACATAAATTCTGGAGTACAGCAGACTCAGCCACTCAGGTTTCTAGTTTTAGTAGATAAATGTTAGATTTTTATTTGATATACAGTCAGACAGCAGCAGTATGTACAAATACTGTATATGGCAACCGTGAAGAAACCGTCAAGATTCAAAAAACTTTATTGATCCCAGAGGGAAATTGTTTTGCCTGTTACACCTGCTCTCTGTTTAAAGGAAAGAAAAGAACCACAACCAGGAAAACAACTCACTTTTCCTTTCTGATGAGCAAAACTTTCTGTCATGATATGTGTAGGTTGATAATCAAAAACCTTTGTCACAAACATATTCCTGGATTCAAATTACAGTTTGAGAGAAAGCACTTAGAATCTTAGTCAGATTTCTTGTCACCAGCAGGCACTGCCACTAATCCTTTGTAATGTAAAAGGTAGGAGTAACAGCAGCATTGTCACCCTTTTGTAATATTGAGGTCATGCAGTGTGACATGCATTTAGCCCACCATGCATGTCACACTCATTTAGAAAACTCTGAGTTTGCACGTGGAAATGTTAAAAGACTTTAGGGGCAGCATGGCAATGACAATTCCAAGGTTGTGCCAGTGTTTGAGCCTGTCTGTGACTCGTTTGTGTTGTGCATGTGAGTGGTGTCACAGTCTGACCTTTGGAGAAAGGTCACTCCATTTAGAAACGGAATAGAAAGACAGACACACATAATGACTGGTGATCTACAGGGTGGGCCATTTATATGGATACACCTTAATAAAATGGGTATGGTTGGTGATATCAAAGCCCTGTTTGTGGCACATTAGTATATGTGAGGGGGCAAACTCCTCAAGATGGGTGGTGATCATGGTGGCCATTTTGAAGTCGGCCATCTTGGATACAACTTTTGTTTTTTCAATAGGAGCAATAGAATGAAGTTACGTTAAAACCAAGCACACCATTGTTTTTCTTGTGACATTACCAATAGGTTAGATGTGTCACATGGCCCTCATCCTATTTCATCACCAACATCAATATCAACAACCATTCCCATTTTATTAAGGTGTATCCATATAAATGGCCCACCCTGTAGATCCACTGCAGACAAAACCAGACTTTGTCTCTTTTCATATAAGAACAGTTAAGAGATATCTGCAAACTGATATAATTCTGAGTGGTCAACAACCTTTCTTCTGCCAATGGTAGCAACATGCTGTGTATCGTGACTTGGAGAGTGAATATTACCTGTTAAGAAATCACATCAACTACATGTAAATGCTGATATAGAAGGGAGTTGTTCTTGGACTGTTGAGCCTCCTCAGCGCTGTGCTCCCAACCTAATGAAGCACCAGTTAATGAGAGGATACATATGTGATGACCCTGTGCACTCATACTTGCAGCAAATTTGTTTTGATTTGATTTCATGTTACTTTAGTTGGTAAGACAGGTCAAGAGTCACAATTCATACAGAGGTGTTGCTAAGTAGTAGCTATTGAATATGTTATTAGAACTATATAGTGGTTGGACAAGTTATTAGGCCTGGCCCTCTGATGATGTTGCTTAAGCCAGTTGGGCCAGCCAGTTTAGCTTAACCTGAACAAATACTGTACAATGCAGACAAGAAGCCATAACATTCCACCAAACCCGACTGCTTTAAATGTGCGATAACTCTGAGAGCTGGAATTTATTAATCTAACTAGTAATTACTAATAGAACAAGTGTATTTAGATCAATCAACAAGGATAATGTCAGAGAACAGAGAACTGCTTAAAAAGAACCTGACAAGTGTTATATACTATAGCTTTAAAGTGTATCTTCTATACCTTGTTGTTATTAAAGTTGGAAATGAGAATGCATGTGCTTATACAGGTTTATTAAATGCCACTGTATAAGACTAAGCATGTTTTTCTTTTGCCTGTTTATTATTTTGCAGAGAGTAAATATAATAAAAATGTCACAGTGAATGGCCACTGGAAAGCAATACAAGCTTGACAAGACAAATTAGAATTCAAACAACAATTACAAGACAATGTTATTACCTAAACATGGCAGTGAGGTAGTCCTTGTTGATAAAGGTGTGGATTTCCTGACGCATAACACACACACACACACAGGGCACACACATTTCTAAGTTTCATCTTTCTATAGTTGTGAGCACACTAATTGACATAATGTATTCCTTGACCTCTGACCCTAACTGTGAGAAGTAAATGCCTACAAACCACCACATCTAACCTAAACTTGATTCTAAAATTATCCCTGACGTTACACCACCATGTAGCCCTATAACCAGGGAAAATATCCTTACACCAATGGTACTGAACAACAATTTGTCCACACAACTGTAGAAAGACATATGTATGCAAAGCTTTTATAAACAGAACAACACAAATGGTGTGCCATGAAAAGGAAACATTACTGATTTTCATTAATTAATTAACTGATTAATCCTTAATTAATGTTTAATCTTTTATCTTACACAGACACACAAAGTGGTCATTATGACCATCTACATTATGGATATTAATTGTATGCTAATGGAAATGTTACTTTGATGTGTGATTATGGCTGTGTGTTAGTATTTTCTTTTTTTTAGAGGAAGAGAAATGGCAATAAGTGATTTATCAATGTCACTGTGGCAGTGAGTTAGTTAATGCATTAAATACTGTCCTGACATTATGGTAATTGAATGTGGGTTGTATTTCTATTAGCAAAGGTGTGGTCGTATCTGTCAGTAACTAAAGATTCATTTGAAATATATCTTAATAGCTGGCAAATGTCAACTGTCTGTGGCAAAGGAGTCACATTCACTTTCAGAATATCTGAACTGTGAAGATAAGCATTTGCTTAATTGATTTGGTTTCTGTTAACCCATATGGTTTTACCCATCCAGTTGTTTTTCAAATGCATGGTGAAAAAAAGAAGAGACTGGTAAGTGAACTAGAGAAATGGTGCGTTAATTTGATGAGTTAAGTGGCTAACTAACAAATGATGAAGTGCTATGATTCCCCTGGGAGATACCCCCCCCACACGAGCAGCTGTTAAAGTTCCCTATTGCAGTTTGATGAGGCCATATCTTATGCTCATGCCAACACAAACACATTAACACATACTATACATGTACAGTATGCACTCACACATATTCAGCTCAACAGCTGCACTAGTATTTGTGTATGTGTGACACTGGCAGCTTTACTTGTTGTATTGATTGAATATGGATGTGTTTTACTGACTTAGCCTAGAAACATATTGTGTTCTGCTTGAGCCTCTACATAGCAGAGGACTCTTCATATAGACTCAATTTTCATAATATTTTTGCTGGGTTCTTACATTTTCTGTAGTGATGTATAATGATGAAACCTGTAGTGCTAAGCGGTCATTGCTGTTGTTTCTTTCTCTGCCTGCCTGAGATTATATGTATGTGCAGAGATAAGTGTTTTCATATATGATAACAACTTGCGATTAGAACTCTGTAGCTTTAGTCATTCATCCTTGCAGATCTGCATACCAACATTTTACATGCACATTACGATTAACTAATTCAACTATATGCTGTCTGCCCCTCTGAAGGCAGCAACAAGCTTACTTCTCATCCACCATGTCCTCTGTGACTAGTGGAACAGCAGGGTTACTTGTTAGACATCTCTGCAAGCAGTCTGATAGCTACACCCCCTGCCATGACAGAGACTCGACAACATATAATGTTAAAACATGTAACATGTCATCCTGCTGAAAGCTGCCACTCTCCAGCTTTTCCACCTACATGGCAGATGGAGCCTGGTTATGCGGGTTACTGTGTTTATTTTTTAGAATACTCAATAACGAGGTTTAAATAAATGAGTTGGGAGAATTCAAGAGACAGAAGCAGACAGAATAATGCGTGTGTTTGTGAATAGAATTTTTTAGTGGGATGTGTGGGCTTTATGTTGCCTGCATGGTTTTATCTGACTTTCTTTCTGAGTTTTAAACCTGATAAACACCATTACATGTATTCTATTTACTGGTTATGGCAGCCGTCTGATCAGCGCAAACACCCACACGCTGAGACTAGTCAGCTCTATTTAACTCCACATACTCGCCCAACCATACTTTTACAGAGACTCTACCTTTGAGCGATTTGCAGATTAATATAAACTTGATAACGTTTTCCTTGAGGTAAAACCAGGTGTACATAAGCAGCTGGACATTGTCCGTGTGCTTTCATTTCTCTGCAAAGCAAATTACAGACTGGAACTCACCTGCCTCAGCAGCTGAAGCTGTAAATCTTTTTTTCCTTATTATGGCTGTATCAAATTCAAATACATCCTTTATGTAATCAAACCGGATTCAGCAGTACTTTTGCATGAGGCACTGAGTTTTGGTTACAGTATGTACATGCTGGATAAATCTCATAGTTTGAATGGGAATCATAAGATGGCTGTAATTAAGAAAGTAGTTTTAATCATCCAGAAAATTCACTTTTTCTGCCAAAAGAATACACGACTCCCTGACAGAGGTGGCTGTACAAAGCAAACCACTGTTACATGGCCCCATTACAACTATTTTCTCTCCATCCCATTATGAGACAGTGGTGCCACCACTCTGCTATCAGGGGAGGAGCAGCCAGCTGTGAGATCAGAAAGCTTCCTCATTTGCTTCCCCGGCTCTTGTTGCTGCCAGGACATGAGCCCATAGGGGACTGCAATGTAAAGGGTAACTTCTTGTACTACAGCCAATGAATCCTGTTTAGGTGATCAGTGATCCTGCTTCTGTTTTGAAGGGGCGGTCTGCTCAAACACATCTGGTCACTGTTGGAGAAGGCACCCAGATTCAGAGAAAAAGGAGTGTCATTGGAGTGACAGCCACGTCTCAACAATCAGTGTTAGCTAGATGGTAAGGAGGAGAGTAGAGACAGAATCATACACCTCACAACAGCTGGGACCAGGGAGGATGGCCACACGATCAGCTCTGGTGTCTGTGAGCCAGAGCAGTAGGCATTGCTCCCCTCCATGCTGATGTACTGGGGACTTTTCTTTTTTTTCTTTTTTTTTTTTTTAGAGGGCTGCAGTTGGCTCTTATTTTCCAAAGCAGGCTTTAAGCTGAGAAACCATTATCGGCAGTGCCCCTCACCCCAAACACTGGTGCCCAGAGATAGTGCAGCCGAGAGTATGATGCTGATTTTAAGCTTGTCCTGTGTCCTCACCCACTTGTGAGGTAGCATGCAGGGGTGGTAACAATAATAGATCCAAAGCGAAGGTGGCTGCAAGAGAAGAATAACCTGCTGCTCCTGTGCTGCTGTCAAATGAGAGATGGAGGAGAGGGCAGGTGATAGTAGTGGAAATTTAATTTAGGATTAAATAGTTCAAAGCTCTTATCAGCATTAGTGTGTGGGTTGGGAGGAGGTGGTGCTGCCACCACCACTAATGTACAGCTAGGGTTGCCAAGCAGTGCCATTTCCTTGTCTGTGTAGTAATTGTGTAGCAAGTTTTTCTATTTTTTTAAATACCCAGATCACCTTCTGTTTATAAAGAGCTTTTTTCCCTTGGTACTGCAAGTTTAGAACAGCTGTGTAAAATCTTTAACTAATGGCCTTTATGTCTCAGGAGAAGAAAAGGAAATATAAAAAAGAAATGTTTCAGATTATAAGTTTAAATGCTGTGTTCTCCTCTGTCTGTTGGTCAAGCAGGTGCTTTTAGGCAGACACCTGGGATAAAACAGCTCTGTCAGTTGGCCAGGTTAAGTAAGAGTACTTTAAAAACGTGTTACTATAGCAACCTCCAGCTTCTGCTTTCCGCTTCTGGTTAATGAAGCTAGATATACATAAGATGTGGGATCATAATTAGCTGTGTCCCATGGGGAAAAGGAGACGGCAGCTTTACACTGCCTTTTACTGTGTGATCTACAGGCACGATTTTATCAGCTGCAGCATTGTAACATCAGATCTGAGTTGATTAGTTGATTTAGTTGATTCAAGACGTATGAGTCAATCTCCAATCAAATATACTGGTGTTTCAGTTCAAAGAAATAAGAAAAATATTTGGTTCCAGTCCCTTTAATTGTTAGAATATGTTTTTACCAGCCATTTTAGCTTTTTTTGATAGTTAAGAGGCAGACAGCAAGCGAAGATCGCCAGCTAGACTCGGACTAGGGGCATTGCAGTTATGTGGCATGCCCTGTAATCATTTGGCCACCAAGGTGCTCCCACTACGTCTTTTTATGGTGTCATCAATACGTCCACTGTGTGTCTTTCTATCTGTCTCTGTAGAGCAACTATTTTAAAAGACCATGCAGGGCGTAATCATTTGGATAAATGTCAAATATTAAACACTTATGGCCAAATCCCACCCTTCCATCTTGCTATAGCTCCCCCTCTTCCTCTTCCTCTCCCTCATTAGCAGTCTCCTCTCTCCTTCCCCCATCACTCCATCCCTCCTCATTTCATAGTCAGATGGGGCTTTGCGAGGCAGAAGGTCACAGAAATGTCTCTTACATACACACAATCACTATCTCTAGGTCTCTCCCCCTATTTTTGCCTCACATCCCTTCCTTCTCTGTTTCTCATATGAAAATGCATACATTATTAAATGTCTCTTCTTCTTTGTCCCTCCTTTCCCGCTTTCCCAGTAGGTTCTCTCCCTCTCTTTGTGTCTCTCTCCTTTCCTCTGAATACAATACATACATTATTCTTTTTGGTCAGACTCCCTGGGCTGATGATCTGATACAAGAGGTGACAGATTTTGGTCTGTGACCTAAAACTGCAAAGGTAAATTCAATACCCAGGGGAAAAATGCTAGCAATACTATTATCTAGATGGCTGCAAGCAAGGCACATCAGCATTGTTGTCGGAAAGTACAGTAATCTGGCTTCACAGTACTGAAGGCCACTTTGTCAAATGCTCTAACTTAACCTATACATTTGAAAACATGATCACAATATCTAACATTCATATACTTATGCGTATGAACTTTACTTGGCTTGTCAAAATATTGGAGTTGTTCATTAGGGAGTTTTTCCTCTTGAGAAAATGAACCATCAATAAGTAGACCTTTTGGTCCAATGACATCATCAGACTTGTATCAGAGTATTACTAAGACACTCAGCTTACATGTAACTATAAATGTGTCTATAAATATGTAATGTATTCTAGCAGGGATTTCTCAGTTGTACTTAAACACTCATTGGCATTAGAAACTCCTTGAATCCTGTATAACTTGACATTGAATGTTTTGAGTTTGCTGGAGTTGCAGTATAACAAGTGGAATCACAAGTGTCTGGCAGGTGGAGAGAAAGATAATTGTACTGCAGTCCAAAAAACGTTTAGAGTGAGTGACAAGCAAGAGGCGGCAAGGTAGGCAGAGGTGTATAGCTCTCTCACACCCACATAGGATGACAACAAAGAGGCAGAATCAATAGTTTTACTGTTTGCACTCAACAATCAACGATCTGACCCCACCATAACCACAGAGATTAGTTGTCACACACTTGTCAACTCTGCACTCCCTCTGTCCAGTGATGAGGGATTGTGATTCTGTGTGTGTTTGCATGTGTGCGTGTGTCGGCACTACATGTCATGCCATTTTAGATAGTTTGAGTGGTCAACAACAATGTTTTTCTTATCATTTGATATCTATATTACACTTTTGGAAGAATCAAAGACATTGGTCACCATTTTAGGCTCCCAAAACACAGCTGACTGCCTTCGAAACTTTTGTATGGTTCACACTGCAGTTTTTTTTTTCTCCAACTGTGCGGTGTCTTAACTGTGTCATGCATACTGCACGTTGATCCCCTTGTAGGAGGATCATTAGAGAAAAGCTTTGGTGTTGGTTACCAACTCACTGTTTCCAATAATGTTGTTTATTTAAGTAGGCAATACTCCGCTCACTTTTTTGTTATGCTGCTAATCCACTGCTCATTAGAAAACACTGACACTGCTCATATGGTATTTCAGCAGTGACAGGATCCACCTGTTACAGTAGCTCTCATTTTCCCTCAGTAGCTCTCAGTTCCTTTGGGGCTGTTTATCATTCATACTCCCCAATCTTCTCAGTGTTTAGTTTGGAGTATATTTGCAAGAATGACAGAGTCACAGCCTAAAAGGAAAATATCTAAATAATTACAAAGAAAATCACTTCCACATGAATCCCACTGGCTTTATGCATTTTAGTTGCATGGATTTCATAGGATGCGACTTTTTTAAAGTGATACTCATCAGCTTTGAAATCTGATTAATGTGAAGTAGGTTTCCCCATTGTGTTTACTGTAATGTAGTGAAAACAGAAGAGATCAGGCCCTGATGCGGTGTTTATTTGAAAACTTGTAATTATAAAGGTGATATTTATGCCATTTTATCCTCACTGGAACGAGAGCAAAGTGACATAGAGCAGGAGGCCAATGGCAGTAGTTCTCAAACTTTTGGGTTCTAACTTATTTATATGAACAAAGTCTCTTTGATGTCTTTTGTCATGAATTGCATGTGTAAGAAGTTGTTAGTGCTTCATTTTGAACAGATTTTCTTTCAATCACTTCAGAAGCTTTAAAAGGTAAAACTACTCTATTTCACAGGATGAGAATAGTAAAATATTAAATATGAGCTTATTAATAACTTGTTTGCTTCATTGGTAATTGCCTAATGGCTCACTAGATATATCCCTCTGTGTGGGAACCACTCGCTTAAAGATTTAAGGTGCCAGCAATAAAGCTTCCTACCATACAATGTTTTACTTTTCGGGTTCTGTTCGCTCCAACAGAGCTCTTACACCAAGTTATAGCAACTAAGTAAAAAAAAGTGTGTTAATGTTAAATTTACTGGTCATACACCGCCCTTTTGTTCTGTTATTGATAAATAAACTTTGTACTCTGTCTTGCTACATACCATCTTACAGTATGTCTTCAAAAAAGCAGAAATGTCTTGAAACTAATTGTTCATATGGGGAAACACAAGTTTTCCATCCCACTGTAACCTAGCAACAAATTGTTCCGCAATTGCTTTGCTCTGTTTACCAATTCTATCTAAAACCCTAAATGTTGTCTCCTCACCCTAACAACTGCGCTCAAGTAAACAGCCTGCATCTACAGTACGACTATATGTGAGCTCATATCTTTGTCATTGTGTGTGTGTGTGTGTGTGTGTGTGTGTGTGTGTGTGTGTGTGTGTGTGTGTTATCACCAGCAGAGCAGTGAAGTTAATTGTCTTCAGCTGAGAGGAAAAGCAAGAGAGCAGCTTTAAACACGCATGTAAAGACACACACACACACACACACACACACACACACACACACTGTCAGGAAAAAAAACTCTCATGGAGACATACACAACACACTTTGCTCAAAAATAGACGAGTAGTGCACACACACTCCCCCTGCGTAGCTTGGCTGAATCCAGACACTGAAGCGTGTTGTTGTGTCTTTATTTAGACACGTGGCTTACATGGGCCACAACAGTGGCAAATAACAGCACCTATGTTGTGTGTTTGTGGATGTATATGAGTGTTTGGGTCACTAGGGTAGTATGTGGGCCATGACACAGGCTAACACAGGTTAAATGGCAAGGGAATTGTACCAATCTGCCAATTTTCCTATATATGTGCTGGTATGTCATACTCCGCATCTTTCACCCTCCCTTCCTCCCCATGTTTTTTGACTTATTTTTCTCTATTTGTTTAGTTTTTCAGTCTCACCATCCCTTCCTTCTTGTTCTAGAACTCCTTGTATGCTTTTCTCCGCTTTTCGCAAGAACACATACACATAAAATCCCTTTTTTTTCACCAAGAAAAGTGTTGAAGACAACAATACAATAAGATAGATAAGTCCAAATCCACCTGCTTTCAGTTTATTGTGTGCAGGTGTGTGTCTGTGTGGATTGTTTGCGTTTACAGTTTTTTGCAGTTTGGGAGTGCAGGTGTTAGAGACCCTAAATGAGTTTGAAAGATTGAAATAAAGCAGGTGTTTGTGTATATGTGTGTGTGTGTGTGTGTTTATACAAGTGTGACAGAGAGAGAGAGAGAGAGAGAGAGATGGTAGGAGAGGATTCATCTCTGTGAAGCCCAGACGTGCTCAAGCACCTGTACTCATAAACCAATTCAAAACTCACACACACACAGACAGACACACACACACACACACACACACAGACACACAGAGACACACACACAGACACACACATCCAACCTAATCCAGCACGCCTGCCTCTTAGGCACTACCTAAGACTGTAGAGAGGGAAGAAAGAGAGCAGGAGTAAGAAGTGAATTCAGAGTTGAAGTGTTTTGTCAGGGTTTTCTCCAGTGGGTTTTACTCTCTCTCTCTCTCTCTCTCTCTCTCTCTCTCTCTCTCTCTCTCTCTCTCTCTCTCTCTCTCTCTCTCTCTC
>JAUYWH010000003.1:8461673-8482187 GCA_034779795.1 Ctenopoma multispine
CTCTCTCTCTCTCTCTCTCTCTCTCTCTCTCTCTCTCTCTCTCTCTCTCTCTCTCTCTCTCTCTCTCTCTCTTTCACTCTCACACACACACACACACTCACACAAATGCCAAAGTCTTTCAGTGGAAATGACTTTCAGATTGTTTCCTCACAAAAAACACTTTCACCAGCAGAAAAACAAACAGTACATTTATCAGGGTATCAGTTAGCCAAGGCTGAGATAGATTTCACAGAATAACTACATACATTTAGTGCATTTTAACACTGTGTATTCCCCATTTTGTAGTGCTGACATTGTATCCCACTTTAGATTGAGGCACAGGTACACAGGGACGATATTTGTATCAATGTTTCTGGTGCTTCCACTGAGCTAGCAGTTTACCACAACGCTGTGAATTTTGAAACACTGCAGACATGGAGAGGCAGAGGTCAGAACAGCAAACCAAACAACCTCAGTAAAAACATCTACTGCCTTGTTTTTACTGCTTATTTTGGTTTTAGATGTTTTGCAAACTGCAGTTGATACAGAAATAATTTCTGTTATTCAAATCTTGTGTCACTCATGTCAATTTGAATTTGGTTATGAATTATACTTATTTATTTTTAGTTATTTTGATGGTGTTAAATAAATTAGACTGCCTAATTGTAACAGTACACAACATCAAGTCTCCTGGCTTGTTCTCCCTGTTGCTGTCCAGAGTGCTGATCTCAGGGTCTGTCAATAGTACAGGAACTGTCCGAGGTGCTAGCACTCGTTGGTGCCTGCAATCAGAAATACCACTGGCGGGAGTTCTCAGCCAATACAAACAGGCAGTGAGCCTGCTTGTCACTAATGTATGCTGTTATCCCTTGCCATAGAACCGTGTATCTTTTAGTCAGAGATTGCTCAGTCTTGAAATCAATTACAGCAAATGCCAGTCAAGCCGGTCCATCAGGTTTGTCTCCCCATGTGTAGTGGGAGTGATAATTAGCTTTTGTTTAGCTGTTCAGTATGGTCCACCATGTGCTGTTTTTCTTCCTTCCGGCTGCATGTCCACAGTTGGTGTTCGGTTTTTGCTCCTGCACTTTTGGCAGTGGTATTTTGTTGTTTTGTATTAGTTTTCCTGCTGAGTCATATATAAAGAGACTTTAACCTGTGCCAAGCCTCTTTGCCTCTGCAATTGGGTACTTCCCACACAGTGTTGCAGCATGCTCCTTTTCCCATCACTTCACTGTTTCACATTTACACTGGTACATTTTAAACATTTTGTAATGCTGCCAAACCCATGAGTGATTGAGTGAAATCCACCAAATACCTGCATGGCATCTATAAAACTGGGCTTGAAGAATTCTCATAGCTTCATTACTGGTCTTCCAGTGCCTTATTACTCTCTCTAGGAGAAACCTTTCATCTGCTCTTTTTTTAGTAATTTACAGCTGAGGTTGTCTCCCACATGTTTCTGAGGAGAACTAATTATATGTGCAGATAACTGAAAAATAAATGACACACTCCTGTCCTTTTCCTTTTCTCGGCCTAGATAACAAGCCTTCTTCTCCACCCCCCTTTCTTAGCTTTTGTGTCCTGAGGGGAGATTTTTGCATGTCTTGCCTCATGTCTTTAAACAAGAGTCAAATCACTCCTCACATACTTTAACCAGCATTTATTTCAACAGAGTATATGGACAGAAATCCGCTGTGTGCCACATCCAATATGCAAGATATCATCTCATGCACACATAATACTCCACAAACTGGGTAGTTCTTCACATACACAAAATGTACATTTTATAATATTATGTATATTATATATATTTGTAGTATATAATATCTTTATCTACTTCTAAAGTACTAAAAAGTAATAAATTATGTTGTTTTTGGCTGAAAAAATGACTTGACTTGATATTCAGATATTCAACAAGTCAGATCAGCTATCTATTGATCAGGAAAACAGCCTGAGGGCAAGACCTCCTCTTGAACCTGGAGGTTTGAGTGCTAATCCTGCAATACACCGGCACAGGCTGGGAAATCAGTGTTTGGCCAGGATAGAGTACGTCTTTACAGGGTAATGTAGATGAGTGAAGTCATCAGTGCAGTCTGATCAGTCCTGCGAGCTGCTGTGGAAGGGTATATTGCTGGGATGTTGGAACCTTCTGCTTAGGCACATGTATCATGGGCTTAATTTAACAAAGTATCTGAAGTTGGACAAGCTCTCTTCACAGCTCCGCTGACAGTACTGACTTCAGGCTATTAAAGCACTGTCTACTACACACATGCACAGGCCAAATATTACTGTGCAAATATTCCTACCATCTTCCATCTGCTTCTAAATTTCCAATCTGCACCCATCTGCATGACCTATTCACATAATATATCCTGCAGTGCAAATTTACAAAGCATACACAGCAACACACTAATTACCTCTGAAACCAAACATCCAAAGTAGCTTTTTACTTTTAGTTTTTCCCTTGCAGATATGACGCAGTGATTGGCTCTCCTTGCAATTTTATAACAGTAGTTTGTTTTGATGAACCAGCTTAATGGAATATGAAAGCTAATGGAAGGTGCTATGCTAATAGCTACTTACAGTGTTTTCTTTAATTCCGACCAGAGTTTGAAGAGCAGGTTATAGACACATTTGCATTTAATTTGAGAATTATTATTGAACTTTAGTCATGTCTTTCAGCAACTTGGAAAAGGTACTGCATATGTTAAATCTTTAAAGATTCAGTACACAGCAGCAGAGAAAAACAGTGGAGCTGAAGAACTGATCTTGCCTATCAGGTTGTTCATTGTGTTGTCTGGGAGGCCCTTACAACACCCTTCGGTGTCTGAGGTAACGTATCTGTGTCTTAGTGATTCCATATATCAGGTGTAACCTGAAGCACAGCATCAAATTTGTTACTGTGAGAAGCAAGACAATAGTACTTGAATGCCCATATGGTGCCATTTTAAAGAGTGATAGCTGATCTTCCTTTGCTCCATGGCCAGTGTTCAGTTCAGTCTGACCTTTTGTAATATTCTTTTTTCAAATTATTGTTACTTTTGTTGTTATTCCCACAAAAATAAAATTTTTAAAAAAATGTTTTATATACTTCATTAATCATGTATCAGATTGTTTGAATATAATATTCTTTATTTTGAATCTTCCAAGAAAAAGTACGTAACAATTCCAAGTCACAAGCATTCTACTGATAATCACGTTTTATGTTCTGTCCTACAAGTGTTCAATGTGGGCACCACTTGCAGTATGGGCAACGTCAGGGTGAGATTCCTCCCAAAAGTGTTGCATCCACATATCCCCACAGGAATATTTTTTATGTTAGTCTAGGATAGATTACCAAGAATTGTCATTGCTACATAGTTTCAGTCATGTATTTACATTCTCATACTGAGGACTAGCTAATGGATATCGTTTTGATACCAAAAGCCTCATTTAAAGCTCAGAATCTGCTGCTATAACACAAGGCATCAGTTTGCTGCAGTGTGTTACTTTCACTCTCTTTAGGTCCCAGACAGTAAAAGTTGAAGAGGCTCTTGTCTCACATTCGGCTCTGCTTACAGAATCATAACTACACACACATACCAAGGACTGAGTTGGAACAATATACCAACTGCAAGATTGTGTTCTGTGTGTGTGTTTGGCACAGCACGTGCGTGTGCCTGAGGTATTACTGCAGACATGCTTGGGAGGTTTTCATCTGCTGAATTCTGTTGCCTAAATCCTGCAGAGAGAGAGAGAGAGATGACGGGAGAAAACAAGAAGATGAAGCAGAGAAACTCGACAATGGGGAAAGTGAAGAAGCGAGTGGTGGAGAGAGGTGTTTTTAGCGGAATTAGATTGTTCCTGAGTGTGAGTCAGGCTCTCCGCTTCAGCCTAATGGTGATGGATGGGCCACCACTTTGAAACAATGGAACACACATAGATGTACAGCACAGCGAGGCATTTACACACACTCACAGTACACACATTTACAGACTACAGCCTTTAAAGCTGAGTTTATCTTACCTGATAAGGTTCTTAGAAAAGGCTCATTCAAAGCATAATCAACTTGACAAAATGAAGAAATGAAACAACACATTTGAGACAAATTGTAGACCAAAGTAAGTAAGCTTAGCACCTATTGCACCTTAGCGATACTGTAACATGAAATATATCCCCTCACTCAGATTGAATTTGTTATAGTTCACAACACATAAGCTGAAGAAAAAGCAGGGCCACTTGGATTTCGGAAGCCTGCTCTGAAAACAAGGCAGAAAAATGTAGCAGGAAACAGCTGACGTAGCACTAGGATATTTACTATATGCCTGAAGATATATAAAATGAAATGATAACACGACTGATACATACAGCCACAGCCTACATCCATATGTACATTTTTCTCTAAAGTTGGTATTGGAAACATTCTGTAAATGTCAGATGTTCATCAATGCATCATCTTAAGTGTTTTTCTTCTAAAAATCAAATACAGAGAAATAGGTTTTGTAAGGCAGAGATTTCAGTACTTTGTGAAATAATTGTTCAGTCACTGATATTAATCCAATACAAACAAAAAAAGGAGAATCTACACAGAGGTAGCGTGCACAGAAATAAGGAACTTTAGGTTGTTCTGCATGTTGAAGGGTTGAGGTGTGAGGTGAGGTTGATCGCCATGGCTGAAAAGCAGCAAGCACAGTTTAAGGGTGCTACATATGATTTACTGTTCATCAGTAAAATGATCCAAAGTCAGTTATGTTGATAGGGCCTTGTATTTATTTTATAACAGTATAGGCAAGATTTGCAGTGCAGCTTCCTTTTCCTTGTTATTGTGTGTCAAGCCTTATTTTAAGGACATGTATGTTCCCATGAGTATGAAGCAAATACTCAAAATGGACAGTCCAAGATGATTCCTAAATTCCTACAGAATAACTAGTTCTGGGTAGTTTATAGGAAGTTATCAACGTATCAGTATCCAACAGCAGAGATTCAATTAAGCCTTGTAATAAGAACAAATCATGACAAGGCTGCTTCGGATGCTGCTTCACACAAGACTATGACCTACTTAAACATTGCTGACCCACTGACAGTAGTAAAAATAAAGCTTTTTTGCAGCAATTTGAACACTGTTTAGGGTAAAAATAATGTTTAGTGAAAAGCTGATGTTACTTTTTAACAAAAATTTAAAGCTCCATCTGGACCACTCAGTCTGCAATGTCTCTGAATTATTGCATTCAAACATACTTCACATTTAGCATTTCTGCGTTTGTTGTGATTAGTTTTAACTATTCAGTTTTTTAAAGATATATTTCACAGATTGAAACAAATAAAATATGTTATAAAACTATTTCTTTAACAGACACAACACAAAATAAAGCTTTCTGACCCAACAGTTTGTGCAGTGAGCACAAAACATTAGTTGAATGTTAAGTCTGGCCTTGTAAAGCTATTTAGTCTATAAAATGGAAATATAAGTAAGATAAGTTATTATATTGTTCTGGGAGGTTTAATTATCCTCCCAAATGCAAAAATGACCACTGGGTTGACTTCATCACCATGTCGATACTTTTAATAGAAAAAATGTTGATACTGATAATTTGAAAGAAACACCACTTTTTGCCATTTTACAATTATGTAATGTTCACAGAAGAGAATTCTGTGAACGGAAAGTCGGTGATTGTCTTATCCTTCTGTATCTGATAAAGCATTGATGTTTTGTTTTCAAATTCTGCTATAGTCTGACCTCTCTTCTGTGCTGTTTTCCAAATCAGATCATGGTCAGTTTGACAGAGACAGTGCACTTAACAGTTGGGGGAGGGTGAGCTGATATCCTGTTAATTTTGTTTGAAGTTGAAATTTATATAAGAAAGTCCACAGTGGGAGAGTTTTTCCTGTTCTCTTGGTACACAATGTGTACTGAAGGACAAGTCTGCAGGTATAAAGTCAACTCCAAATTTTCACACTTCCGAAAGTATCCTGCTTGATGGAAAAGCTGGATTCACGAGTGAAAAAGGCTTATTTTTCTTTTTGTTTGAGACTATAATGCACTAAGTCAGGGCTTCTTGCTGACATGTAATTCTGTAGTAGCACTAGGGCTGCAACAATTGACTGCGAACAAAAAATCGTCAACACGAATTTTCTATTGTCGACGTGTCTTAAACAGAACCTTCAATAGAGTAACATGTCACAAAGAACCACATTGATTTTTATAACTGCAGTGCACTACATGAACGTCCAGGGGCAGTATCGTTTGTTATTGTTTGTGAAGACTGCACATAGTCCTATCAATGAAGAAGAACCTCTGATGAGAAGAAGAATATATAGGAACATAAAAAAACTTTCCAAAGTGTGGGAGCACCTCACTGAAAAAGAAAAAAAAGTTGAATGCAGATTTTTTCATGGCAGCACCACTGAAATATATGAACATCTGAAACGCAAGCAACTTGGAGCTGCAATGCCACCGTCTCTTGAGAGGTAACCACAGGTTGCAGGCATCAAAATAGTCAGGTGTGAAATAATTGTGACTAAGCGTAAAAAAAAATTGAATGACTCGACTAGCAAAATAATCATGAGTTGCAGCCCTAAGTAACACCACAAGGAGTAGCATAGCAGAAGTACAGAGTTGCAAAGCAAGAAACACAAATATGTGAAAGGTACGCAACTGAGCTGCTAATTCACCCAGCACACGCTATGTAGTGTACATATTTAGTGCTTCGGTCAGTTCAATGGAAAACCAAATTATAAAGAAATGTTAGGCCATCTGAAACGTGGCCATCTTAAATGCTGGGGTTCTTGTATTGATATTGATTCATCATGTTTATCCTGGCAGGTATGTTTGTACTGCACAAAGCTTGATAGGGTTTTTTGGGGTGTACCAGAACTTTGCAACACTAATAACACATGGCTTTCTTCCACAGCAGAGATTGCTAAAAAGTTTTATTTTTTTCCTGTATGACAATGATTGAATGGTGAATAAATCTAGATGGGAATCATCTTTACTAAATAACTTTTTATTCTATGGAAATACAAACTAATTTTCTGCCTTTTCATATGGAGCAAGTGTCAAAACTCTGAAAAAAAGATTACTTCTCCTTTTACAATTTCAGGTTTACCTAACGTTAGAATCCTTTGCCATTGGTGAGAGCAGATAATATTTAATGTTAAATTGTATTGTTACAGATACATTTTATATTTAAAAGCAGCACAGCTGTTTCCCACTTTGTGGTGAGTGTGTGGCCATTTGTGTTTTGAGAAAATTTGGTGCAAAGCAATTTTTGCATCAGTGGATAGTACCAAAATCCTTGCCTGCACAGATGTTAGTACTGGCTGACGCAGTATTTCTACCTGGCAGTGGATGCAGGTGTTGTCCTGGCTTCTGTAGATTTTGTTTTAAAGTCTCACTTCTGCATAAGCTTCCTCCATCTGTTTCCTTATCTTGTTTTCATTGTCTAAAATTGTCTGTTTTGAATCTTAATGCATTTGGTGTTTTAAGATTTTCTTGTCCTCTTGTTGCTCTTTTGCTCTTTTTGTTTACTCAGGGTCCAGGATGCATTTTGCATTGTGCATCATTTTGCTTTACTGTATTTTATTTTTCTTTTTTCTTTTATTATTTTAATAAAATGTTTCTTAAATGTCATAAAACCCCCTAAATAATGTCATCAGACCTATGAAGGGCTGGAGAAGGTTGGTTGAGGCTGTGATAAAGTAGCTGGTGCCTCCTCAAGTCAAGTTAAGTCAGTTGGAACTTGGGTGTGTTAGCATGTTATATCATACAGAGCATTAAAGCATAATCGGGTCAAAGATACAGAAACCAAGAAGCAATGTAAACAGGTGTCACAGTGGCTCAGTCTACCTGCCAGACATTCATTATGTAAATGCAAAATTCACCAGCTTTCTTCCAGCATTTTATGGCAGACCATAAATCAGTGCAAACGAGGTTCTCGTGCTGTCAATCTTGACATCACTTGCACTTTGTGAGTAGATGATTTTATCTTGAATTACACGCTTCCTTCCGTCTTAAAAGGGGCTCTAATTTAAATACAATTTACTTATCTCTCCGTAGGCAACTGAAGGAGACAATTCGAGATTTAGAGAACATGTTAAATTCTGGTCATGATGCTAAAGTATCTAAATCAAGGTAAAGTGGAAATGCACCCTCCAAGCTAAGTACACTCTTTTTAAAGGGTATGTCATGTTCAGTACACGTTGATTACAAATTTTATGTCTCTCATTCAGGAGGAATGTGCTGCCGCCGCTTCACTAGCCAATTAGGTACTCAAGTAGTAAGGCATAAATGTGAAAATAACAACTCTCACTAGTTGGCTAACTGGAAGAAACTTCTTGATGTTTCCCAGTTGTTTTTTCAAATCCTTTTTCTCAATCACCAATTTCCGCTTTCAGCTTCTTTTTGGAATTTGTTTTCTGTTTGTTCACGGTTTTCTTCATTGATCTAACTGGGCCGTAGGGTCTGTGAAGTAAAACTGTCAGTCATAGAATACAACCTCACAAATACACACAAGGCACAAAGATGGATACATGCGTGGTCGTCCTTCTATGAGTCATTTTGCCAGGGGCTCTGTAACGTGCCATCTGTGCATCCATGTGTGTGTGTTCTCTGCCCTTTACAAATGTATGCCTTATGATTAGTTCCTGTCATTCATCCTCATATTCCCCAAACCCATTCTCTGTGTCCGGCTCTATATCTCCCTCACTGTTCTACCTCTCTCTCTGTTTTTCCTCTCTGTTTTACTCTCATTTGCCATCTTCAGTACCTCAGTTTTGCCCTGACATTCTTCCCATAATCCTTCAGTACCAGGAAGTTAAGCCCTGAAGGAGCCAGCCTGACATTTAGGAACTGCTCTCTAAGCAGGATAACTGAACTATGGACTTTTACATATAGAGGCACACACACACATTAATGCATACACACATTTAGTAGTTACTAAACTCAAATTCTTACACATTCAACCACAATTCATTCCACACTTCATTAGTAAAGCATCTTCCTATCATTTGACATAATATTAGCTATTGGCCACATTTTCTGTTGGCAGTATTCGGTTACTGTCAATATTATTAATTTATTATCTATTGATAACAAACTCCACAGGAAACCTTATATGTTAAAGCAATTGCCCAGGCATCTACGAGGTTACAACTGGAAAAAGTCATCAATAATTGTAGTGATTTGTTAATGAAAAAAAATCACTTCTCAGTGTTTCATGAATAAAAGGTTGATATCTCACAAATTTAACCTGTACCATTATTTAGTGGAAGATATTGTGAGGCAAAGTGTATATGGGTACAAATGTTAACTGACGTTGTAGACTAGATTGTAATCATAGTAAGAGGTGACATATATGTGGAGGTAAATCATTTAGGAATATCAATGCCTTGCCCTTTTCAGTAGCCAACTGTTTTCTAAAGTATTGATGTTTAAGTTCAGTATAAAATGTAATATGCCATCTTTAATCCTTGTAATGCAACTAAGCATATAAGTGCTTTAATATTTTTAGTCCTGTACTGTACTGTTCTTTTTAGGTCAAAGGCTTACTAGTTAATTATTTGTCTGACCAGTAAAACAAACTTGCTGATCACTAAAAAAGGCAGAAATATTAAACCATGACTCTAGCATCATGCTGTCAGATAAATGCAGTTAACTACTTGGTTTCATGGTTTTTAGACTCACAAATTATAGACTTGCCCTCACACAATGACTGACATGCATAGAGAGAGCAGGGAGTTGCTTCAATATTTTGCTATTGAAAATGATTACTTTTTGCAATTTTGCTTTTGGACAGTCAACAATGAAACACTGGGTGTGAAAGTATGACATGATACACAGATCCCTGGTTGGAATCTAACGATAGATATTACTTTGGTGTGGCCTGCGCTGTAAACCTTCAGTTACAGAGGGTTGTGTGCCGTTTCATTTTTAAGAAAATTACAGTGATTTTTGGCTTTAAGCTACTCAAAAATCCTGACATAGAGGATACACAAACATAGAGAAAAGAGATGAAACCAAATAGAGGGAGTTAAATGAAACATGGAAGAAATGTGCAGTCAAATGGAAGGCCTGAAGTAAAAGAATGTAACAAGGATAAAAGGTTTGGAAATTGGTTTGAAGAATATCTTCTGAAAACTGTGTGTAAAATGTGCTTTGACTATACAGTTTAATTTCTAAAGATCTAATTTAAGTATGAAAAAAATCTGCCTTTTTTGGAATAAACTTTACTGGGTCAGATTTTTTGTGGGGTTTTCATGCCTCTGTTCTCTGCAAACTTTAGAAATTTGTACTGTCTCCTTGTCAATCCATTTATCCATCCATCCAAAAATGTCTCTGCTTTTTTGTTTTTCCCCTTAAAGGCCTATTAGCGCTGTGTGTGTGTGTGTGTGTGTGTGTGTGTGTGTGTCTGTCTGTCTGTCTGTCTGTCTGTGTGTGTGTGTGTGTGTGTGTGTGTGTGTCTGTGTCTATTTCTCATGCACTCACATCTCCTCCCTCTTCTCATCCGTCACTATCTCCCTCCCCATCTTATCCCCCTCAAATAGCCTCTGGCCATGAAAAGTTCTACAGATGTGAGTTGGCAGACCTTGTGTGGTTGGATTTCTGTTTTCTGTGTGTCTGTGTGCATGCAAGTGTGTGTATGTTGGCAGACCTTGAGACCTGTCACTGTGTCAAACGAGGATGCTGGCACCCTGCCGACTCATCCTCAAGTCCCTATCTCTCTCATACTTTGTCTCACTCACCCTCTCTCTGTCTCACACACATACATACAAACATCCATGCAAACTCACAAACAGTTAAGAAATTCTAGTTTTACAGTGGTAAAAATTGGACACAGGACACCTCAAAGATAGATTTAGCCAAAAGGCAAAATCGGTATCTGCCAAAAAAAACTATTTTGCCATTAGGTACATGATTGAATGTACCATACATGTCTGCAATATGTCCCCGGTAGATTTTCTAGTGTACCATCAACAAGCAGACTTGTTGCCTATCCTCAGCATTAAGGTCAGAGGTTTTCCTGCATTTGCTACTCTATAATTTAGCCTGCAGGACAAGCTCTAACTAAAGTCCCTTCATGTGTGTAGAGTGATCCTCTGTACAGTCTGTCTATGCTGTGAAACCACAAACTAAAGGTGTCTGTATGCATTTCATGTTTTTAAAGATGTGTTATTTCATTCTTCCCTATAATACTTGTGCCATCAGGCGTGTTCTGACTGCTGGCTCTACAAACTTATTCATCTCTAGTAAACCCTGGCCTCTCATTTTGATGTTTCCCTCCTCGAGTGTGGCATAATAGGAATTATGCCTATGGAATAATTCTTAGAAAGGCATATTCTGTTCTATTTCCATCACAAACAAAACCGGACTAATAAATAATAAGGAAATAATTTCTTATTGTCAGTCTAACTACTGTATTGTTGTACAAGTTAATGTGTACCTATTACATTTGTCTAGTGGTACAGTGATGTATGAAGAAGTTGTATGTATATAGGGATGTCTGCTATATCTTTGCACATGTTTTCAAGATGCCACTTACCCTAATCAGCAACTCAGACTCTCTTGTGTACATGTTTACTGTTCTTTTTCCCCTTTTTGAAACCAGCTTTAGTGACCTACTCAGTGATCCTGCTATAAATTAAACAAAAATATGCTTTATTGTCATCTTGCAAATGAAATCAGACTGACATCAAATCAATTTAATGGGTTTCATTCAATTTATTTTAGAAAAATAAGTACGATGGACTCTCTAATGTGCCAACCTCTGCTCAATATGCCAGGACAGAGCGACTTCAGATGGTTTCCATAATGTGCTTGCACAGCTGTTCTTTTGGTATTTTTATTAACTTTAAAAACAGGCCTTCCATAAACAAAAAAATACTTTGAATTTGATCTGCTAAACCAATTTTACTTTTTTAACCTGTCCAAATTATGTATGTGTGTTGCACTGTTTGTACGTATGAACCTGACAAGGACACATGGACATTGCTGTTCTCTAGAGGTAAAATTACACAAAATCTTTATTTTTTTAATTTTTTATTTGTTTGAACCAACATGACAAGAAAAAATGTATTTACTTCTTCAGAAGTAGTATTTCCTAATGTGATGGATGTTCTGTGCTGTACTGTTCTTTTTTGTACATGCTCTGTTATGCTTTATTGAGTTATGGCTTCATATATATGAGCATTAATATGAACTAGAGGTTTCTTAAACCACCAAATGTCTACTATTACGGCCACAAGTACTTCTAAAAGGAAAAACCTACACATAAGTATATTGCAGTATGCTGACGTGTGTCGACCTTTTTCTTTGTGTGTCTGTCACTTTATCTCAGTCTGTCTCTGTTTCTGTGGATCTGGCTGCAAAGAGAGCAGATGGCACTGATCCATAACTTAGTTAAGTGAGTGACTTTAATGAGGAAAGACATACAAGCGAAAAATAGACATTTAGAAAGATGGAGTGTAAGACAGAAAACCAGATGAAAGCCAGAAGATTCACTATACGTGAGACACAGCTCAATCAAGAAACAGTTTCATTGCTGAGTTTAAAACCTTTTATTACATCAAATGGTACTAAATAATTATTTGAAATACTCAGCTATTTAATGTGCCCTACACAAACACATCATATTGAATACCTGACAACAATGTCAAGAACATCTTCACAAGGCATAATAAGCCTGAAAACATAGGCACAAGAAGAACAGCCGCGGTTGTTTCAGCAAGGATCCCAAACTACTACTGTATGTTTATATTCAAGTGACAACGCTCTCTAGCAGCCATAGCAATGGGAGCAATGGAGAAATCAGGTGACATTGGACGTTAGTAATATCTAGTTCCATTCTAGTTTCCTGTGTTTGGTTGAGTATGGACAATAGGCAAAGTCACTTTGGTTAAAGCTACAATATTCAACTGAAGCTCGCAGTAGCATGAGACTCAAAATCAGTGTACTCTGCTCCACCCAGCCCCACTCTTCCCGTTCCTCCCTGCTCTTCTGCTGTCTGTGCTACGCCTAATCCCCGCAGGTACAGTGTTAGTTATTTCCCAATTATAATAAATCTGAATCCTGCAAAAACCTACTATTCAAGCATAAATTGTTAAAATTTTCTGATTCGATAGGAAGCTTTCAAAGATGAGTCTCACTTAAAAACCACAACAAGTACTGAGTCTGACTTAATCAAACCCTTTCCCCTAAAAATCATGTTTCTACTAAACTGCAGCAAACATTCCGCGAGCACAACTGCACCCGCATTACAGTTTCAAAAATAACATACATGACAAGTCACAAATACAGTATGTTGAGTAATATATCAATTAAATATACACAGACATCATATTTTTGTCTGCCAAGATATCTAATCTACAACATCTTGTTTTCTGCAAAATCCAGCATTACAGTACAACATTGTGATGTGTGACTTTAGTGTTATTAGTTTTTTTGTTGTTGTTGGACTGAGGCACTCGCAGTGCGGGGTTAAGGTCAGGGAAAGACTGTGCACCGGCTTAATTGCTTCACACACAATGTCTGTATTAAAATGTAAACAAAAACACAAACTTATTCTAAGCAGAGTTGCCATTGATCGCATAATTAATTTTATTCCATTTTTACTAAAATTCATAGTTGCTTGTTATCTTTAAGTTTTGGAATCCAAGGTTATTAGTTTCATATCTGTTTCAACCAGAGTTCAACTGTTCAAAGCCTCTGAAATTTTCTGATTGTGTAGCAGCTCTTCAGGTTTTACTGTATATGAAGCACAAGTAGTTTTGTTTCTTTCTTTTTCTGCTGCAGGAACTTACAGTCCCATGGGGAATAAACAGTCAGGGGCTAAAATACTTTTGTGGGGGTGTCTCTTGGACAATAGACATGATATGTGGGTGGTGTGCTAAATGTACAATAACTGTTACGGACCCAAGCTGTTTCAACAGGATTTGATCATTGACAGGTCAATGCTTTCATCAAGAGATTAGTCATTGACTCTGCCTCAGGGGTGAAACCCTGCCTATAGGGGAGCTCTCAAACGGACTCCAGCTAATGGTTAGATTTAGTTTTTCATTTAATGTTACATTTATACAAAGTGACATACTGCAAGTTTATCCTGCCAGATAATAATGAAGGCATCGGGTTTGTAGAAAAACTGAGATTTGTGTCAACAGACCAAGGTCAACACTGTCACTTGGAAACAGGAAAATTAACAACTTCTTTTTATTATTATTTATTATACACAGCCTGACAGGAACTTACAGCAATAGTAAATAATTTTGAAAAAAACTCAAATCTAAATCTCAAACTTGGGATATGAACTTTTCTGACACTGGATGTAACATGCACTAGACACTCAGAAAAAGCTTTACAAAGAGACACAAGTAGCAAAACTCCACAGGTCCATGTAGTGTTTGGAGTAAATTAGTAGCAGACAATAGTAAAGGAAAAATATCCTGACTGGACTGGAAATATAATCTCCTTATCTCTTCATTTCCTCTCCTGCCCTTTTTTTGTATCCATTTCCTCCTTTTAATCTGTTTTCCTCTTGGTCTGTCTCACCAGCCTGTTCTCACACACTTTGTCAGGTCCTTTTAGTATAAGAAGCACAGGGTTGAGTGTTTGAGGCATTTTTTGTTGTAACAAGACCATCCCAGAAAGTACTTTTTTATATTTTACTTTAGCCTAACTCTGAATTTTATGTGCCCATTAACCCAGTTGTCTTTGTGCATAAAGCTAATTAAACGTCAATGTTTCCTCACTGTAACCGATTGTTTATGATTGTTGCTGTGATGAGACGTCCGACAGGCAGCTGCCATCATTCCCGTGGGATCAACTGGTCCATCAGTTAAGGTTCCTTTAACATTGGTACTATGTGTCACTGTGGAATGAGAACATGTTGAACTGAAAAAAATGACAGAAATGAGAGAAAATGGGTTGAAGAATATGAGGAAAAACAGAAATAATGACAACGGGTCAACCCTTTTTTTTCTATTTCTTTCACTCTTTTCAGTTATTTTTTCTGTTGTTTCCTCATATTCTTCAAACCGTTTTTATTATACTGCTTTTTACCCCTTGAGGCTGAACAGTGTATACAGACTCTGTGTGTTTCTCTAAATGTATTTGCTGTAAGCTCAGATACAACAGTTGCTATAGCTTTGTATCCCTCTTAAACATAAACTGAATAAAAACAGGATATGAGCATGAAACAAGGATTAAGATGTTTTTATCAACACAGTTTTTGCTTAGTATGTGTTCGTGTTCCCTATGATATCCTCTTAGGCTTGTTCATGCTGCAAAAACAATTACAAACTATCACCTCTTATGTTACGTATATGTATTGGTGGAGCTGGACTTGTATTTGAGGAAATGTAAGACATTTCTTGCACTAACTAAATAGTATTTGATAGCACGAAAATGATAGCATTTCCAAATAATGTGTTCATCTTGTACCTACGTCTCTAACAGCATTGCTTCTTTTACGATGGCTTCTTGTCAATGGCTCTATAAAAACAGCCCATGAAAATTTAAAAGTTCACAATGGTGCTCAGCCCATGCAATCAGGCTATAAAGTGGAGGGTGTGGGGTGGGTTGTGCATACAAAATATTTCTGAACACGGCCTCAGCTGGCAGCAGCTAATGTTGCTGCTGATTTTGCTGTGAGAGGGAGACATTGCAAGGTTGGCTGGTAGCTGGCAAACTCAGCACCTGATGAGCTCTTTGGCATTGCTTTGTTAAATGAGCCAATGACTGAAGGTCTTCCACTGGTTTGACAGTGTCATGGAGATGGGTGGAGGTCATTACCCATTATAAGAGAAAGTTTTGCTATCGTTCTTATATTCAACATGGCCAGTAAGCCTAGGCTCAGTCCAGTGCCAGATTTTCTGTAGCTTTTCTCAGACTCTATGAGTCCCCTGAGTTGACGTTTCCAGGCTTGCAGCATGTAACAGCACAAAAAGGACACTGGCTGCAGCAGTCTGATAGAAAAATACATAACACTGTATTGTGCAAGTTAAGACACAAGAATCTCCTTAAGACCATGAGCCTGTTTGCTAGTCTAATCCCTTTTGCTGCAACTCACTTTCATTTTCACTTTTCTTACCTTAAAAAGTTTATCCTTGACTTTTTTCAAATGTTAATGAGGTTTGCACAAAAACTTTAGGACTAGTATACACAGTCTCCAATGAAATTACTCTCAGCTGGGAGGAGCTTACTCCAAGGAAGTGTACAGTGAGACAGATAAAATCCTGAAATTGTATTTTAAATCACTTCTCTTTCATAGGAACCAAAGCATATGTGCTTCATTTCAAACAGTAATATTTGTCTACTCACTTTGTGTGCCTAACGGGGAGAGATAAAAAGCAAATGAAACTTGCGGGATGACCTTGATATCCTTGATGAGTGCAAGAAGAAGGTACAATAATAAATCTCAGTGTGCATTCAGTGCATCATTTGGTACAGCACAATGTAAATATTGAAAAGGTTGACAACTTCTGATTCTCTTTCTCTTTATTAGTCTAACATGCTCAAACTTGAGGCTTCCTACCTCACGCAATTCTAGTTTCCACCACATTGCTCGTTAGGCATGCTAAACATTCTCCGTCCTAAGAAGTTCACTCAGGCATTGGGGACATCAGATATGACCTTAGAGTTTTTGTGTGTGTAAACAAATTTATCATGTTGCAGCAATAATACATTAAGTGGTGGCTACAAATACCTATAACCGGTCAGTTTAAACTTACATATTTCACTGATTCAGACGCAACCACAGTAATACGGGATTAATGATGTGAGTACATGGTTAATTAATTTATGATTATTCTTGTTTTCAAGGTTTGCACCTTTTAGGCCTCCAAGTTCAGTAGACAATGAGTAAATTCAGATTTCCATCGATAAACAACTAAAAGGTGAGGTAAGGAAGTGAATCCACATGCATCACATGTAGGGGCAAATAAATGGCACAGACAGGAGTATTGACTGTATTGAATCAAGTAGCAGTAGCCATGAGTGGGCATAACAGCATCTCTGATAACCCAATGAAGGGTTTGACTTTAGTGCCCTTTCTAAGCTGAGAAAAGTGTACACTGGTAATCATTAAATGGTAAACAAAAGGTGTCTGTTACATGAATGAATGATGGATCATGTTTTACAAAGAACCTTGACACAGTGGTTTGTTTGAGGTTATGATAATAAAATTGCTGGGTTCACTAAAAATACAATTAACGAATAAAAGAGGCACTCAATGTGTTTTTATTCACAACAGCATCGAACAAGGGAATGATAGCATACTCTGTTAAAATAAGACAATTTAAATGTAAAAACGAATAGCTAAGAGAAGTGACGTTTGCTGGGTGAAAGAAACACAAGAAAAAAAAACTACCCAGATTTCTGAACAACATTTACAGTGCATTTAAAATAAAATAAAAATGTGGAGTCACTTTATAGCAATGACAATGTATACATCGTTGCTTTTCAAATAACACAAGAGAATTAACTCAGGAACTGTGAATAGTCTGATCTGCAGTGTTGTTGTTTTTATTATTTATTATATTATTATTATTATTTATTATACACAGCCTGACAGGAACTTACAGCAATAGTAAATAATTTTGAAAAAAACTCAAATCTAAATCTCAAACTTGGGATATGAACTTTTCTGACACTGGATGTAACATGCACTAGACACTCAGAAAAAGCTTTACAAAGAGACACAAGTAGCAAAACTCCACAGGTCCATGTAGTGTTTGGAGTAAATTAGTAGCAGACAATAGTAAAGGAAAAATATCCTGACTGGACTGGAAATATAATCTCCTTATCTCTTCATTTCCTCTCCTGCCCTTTTTTTGTATCCATTTCCTCCTTTTAATCTGTTTTCCTCTTGGTCTGTCTCACCAGCCTGTTCTCACACACTTTGTCAGGTCCTTTTAGTATAAGAAGCACAGGGTTGAGTGTTTGAGGCATTTTTTGTTGTAACAAGACCATCCCAGAAAGTACTTTTTTATATTTTACTTTAGCCTAACTCTGAATTTTATGTGCCCATTTTATGTGTTTTTTTTCCTTCGAAACAACAGAAATGACCTGATTATATGTTTTGTCTCTACGTGTGGAGCTAATTTGGTTTTAGCTTGAGGATGCATGATAAACTGTAAAACAAAACGTTTTAAAGAATGCAAAGAAAAAAAGCAAGAATTCACACTCATATATGTAAACATACTGTAAATACAGCATAGTCTTCTACTCTTCCCACAAGTTTTCAGTTTTAAGTTATCCATTAGTTTTTGTATCTATATATTATAGTAAAGGTTGTACATTGTATGTATTTATTGTTTCAATTTTGACATACTATTTATAACTTTGTTTTTGTGCAAGACTATGGGCAGTCCATGGAGGGTAAAATAAGAAAAATTTAAATATTATTGACTATGATAATGTTAAGTCTCTCATAAACACAATTAGAAAGTGTACAACCTTTTCAACATCCCTATATACGATGTGCCTGTGATCGTGTACATAACCACTAACCAGTGTTAGAATGACTAACACTGACTAAAGCAAATGTTATACAGTGTATTAAGTAAGACATTTTTAATCAACATAATGAAAAACTTATTGTAATTAACATAACAAGTTCCAAAATGTTGATCTGTTCATAGCAATTACAGCATGATAAAACTTTTAATGTTTAAGTTGAAGTTAGAGAAATATGTGTTCTTAGTCCACAATGACCTAATTTTTGAGAAAAGGCAATCCTTTAATTTATTTTCACCAAAACCTGTCCCCAGACCTTAACCAAAGTACTTCACAGAATTATTCCAACCCTTAATTCAGTGCTTCAGTAATTCAAAAGCCACTTTGGCAGTAACTACACCTTTGAGTCTTGCCAGGTAAATCTCGACCTAAGTTCAAGTTCACATCCATCACACTGAATGGGAAGTGTCTGTGACCTGAGATCTTTAGCTCTCTCCGTGCTCGTTCTGTGGGATTTTAGTCCAGGCTTTGGTCAGAGACTGTCAGAGATTTGTTCCAAAGCCTTAGCTGTATACTTTAGGTCATCTTTTGGGTCACGCTTCTCATAACATTTCTCTATGCTTTGTCACTGTGCTCCCTGGAACAATCAAAGCTATAGAAATCTTAAATCATGGTTTTATATATATCAAAGCAACATGTTACCACCAGCGCAGACAGTATGTCTGCATCAGCTGCTAAATTTTTATTTATGGATATGTCATTGTTAAATTTGGCATTTTTTGATAATCTTTAGGTGTTCAGGCCTTCAACAAAAGAAAAGAAGCTAAAGGAACACACACACACACACACACTGCTTGGACAAGCACACGCAGGTCCCTTGGCTTGACATAATAGCTGATATGCAGGGTCACATTCAGACACTGCGTGCGAGAACAAGTAGAGGACATGCAGCCTGGAGCAATGAATTCCAATAGCTTGGTACCCTAAGGATACACACTCATACACCTGAAACCACACATACACACTTACTCAAACAATCACACTAACACACAGCTTGGGCTGAAAACCAAACAATGTTTTATTCAGAACAATAAAGGTGCCTAAATAAAATGCTAATGAAGACGTTTAGGTTTTCTTACATCCTGCTTGCACAGAGATCAATTGATTTTGTTATATGAATTTTAAGTATTAGGGTTGTTGTGTGTGAGTCTTTGCTTTGCATTATTCAAAATAGCCTTAAACACACACAAAGTAAAATAGTCAGGGGGGCTGTAGGAGAAATATGAATTTATGACATTGCGCAAAAGGGCTTTTTTGTTGTGCACTTGTAGTAGTTTGGGTTAAGTGCTTTGCTCAAGGATTGTTAGATATGGGGAAACTTGGCTCATTCTACAAAATTGTCAGACAAGGAGCAAAGATTACATTAAGTGTTGCTGCCATCCCTCATAAATGTAAAGATTTACCCTATTTATCACAAACTGATAAACTCACAATAACTGCTGTTACTATAACATAAGCTAGAAAACACAAATACAGGGCAAATCCTTCAGGCAGACTGCAGGGTGAAAGGTGAGAAGCACATTTTGTCTGTGATTCTAGTGTGTGGGCTGTGTGTGTCTCCTATCAAGTTCATGGTGACATGGTCTGATGCGTAACCTCTTTAGGAAAGTATTTTTATCAGTTCTTTACTTCACTTTTTCATGATTCTTGTTCTTTCTTTGTTTTATTTTCTTTTATTAGTCTGCAGACTTTAAAAAAAATGAATGAACACAGAAGAAGACAGGTCAGTCAGACAGATAAATGTTCAGACAGACTGTCGGTGATCAAATCAAAATAACTGTGTGAAATGCAACTGCAGTGAACAGTGATTTTCTGCCTGTGCTGAGAGAAGGGTGGAGACTGTCATTTGTCAATTACTCAGAAAAACAAGGAGGTGATATCTCACTGTGTCTTTGCATGCCCACTCTATTGGCAGTTAACTAGGTAATTAGGGGGATAATGGTTTCGTTGAAAATGTTTTAGAGAGGACTAGAGGATATGTCTGTGAAGATTCTCAGTCATCCAGGTAAAGTTGTCTGAAGATTGAGTCATGGCAACTGGACTTCTTTCTT
>JAUYWH010000003.1:8487440-8521335 GCA_034779795.1 Ctenopoma multispine
ATATACTGTTTATATATGTGTATATATATGTATATATACTGTATATATATATATGCAAGTTGGAGCCCACATGCCTAGCATGTTATAAATAACAGCGAGGGCTCTTTTTCCTTTTCTTCAACTAATAAAGCGAGCCAGTGGGACCCATAGCTTATATGGTTGTGACTATACTCACGGAATCAGGAGTTACAATATGTAACAAGTGTTCTATTTTTTGATATGCTTTGTCCTGTAAGGCTACTGTTATTGGGATATGGCGAAGCTGGATATGGTCCACATCCCGTCGGTTTCTGTCTGAAACCTAAGGCACAGCCCATTGGGTCCCTAGTTAGATCAGTTGGCCCAGCTAACACATGTGTAAGGGGTCCACATCAACGCCATAGAGACACCAAATGAGCAATATAACACAATACATAACACAAAATAATGACGTAACAGGATGTTCAGAAGCTGTTTCCAGTTGGGTCCTGCATTGAAAAAAAGCCTCTTCATGTAGACCAACAGGATGACACATCCATTGTCTGTGGTACAACCCATGGGGCAAGAAGAGAAAAACCTTCACAAGACGAAGACGGCGCATGATTAGGATGGAGGGCAGAACCCTTGACATCAAGCCATCAGGCAAAATGTCCCATAAATAGAACAGGCAATGAACAGGGGAAGGACCATAGTGCTGCTGGGCATTTGTTCTCCACTAACACTCCGTTAGAAGAGAAGAATGGCGTATCTGTGATAGAGTGTGCCTGGAAGCCATTCAGGGACCCAGCTCTATTGTGAAACATGCCTGTGAAATAGCCACACAGAGCCTAAGTGACAACACTGTGCTGAAAGAGTTAACCCAGGTGAGTGACGTATGCACATAAGGGCACTCTGAGTGGTACATGCATGCCATATGTGACCCGATGGGGCAGGACACTTCTGTTGACATTCAATGGATATGAACAGCAAGCTGTTGATTCTGTAGGCACGATGCTAAATAGGGAATGTAAGGTGCCCTCATGAAAATTGCAACTGATAGAACTAACATATTTGCTGTTAAAGTGTTCAAAATCTAATCTTGTCTAATTTTGTTATATCCCACACCTTTATTCTCTAGTAACAGAGCATTAGAAGAGCATGGCCGGACAGGCCAAACCTTGCAGCTAAAGAAATTGACACAGCAAAGATAGCTTTGCTGGCAGACTAAACCACATCCAGTTAAGTAAAGTGAGGACAGAAACGATGGTGTGTATGCTCATAACTGCTGCAGACAGGGGACCTGGAAACGCCTGTGCACTCCAGGGCAATCAACCTGGATTCATCATTTTGACATAATGCATTAACAGCTTTACTTACTACCTATTTACTTTTTGCAGATGTAGAGTCTAACTGCAAGTGTATTATTATGTGTGATGCAGATGTTACTGCATAAAGGGTTAAAGTCAGCTTCACCTTTACCAGCTGCTGTTTTTCTTCCACACCAAGACTCTACAGTATAATAACATTAACTTTAATAGAAATATTCGTTCCCATTTTTTTCACCTTTGGAAGTTTGTAAGTCAGAGCTGGATTAGACTTGTACACAGTATCAAGTTCAGTAAAATAAATTGTTTTAATAAGATGTAGCATATGGTCAGAGCCTTTAAACACACTACTTTGGCACAAAGTACACAGACTATAGCCCTCTATTACTCAGTTGTTTGATTTTTGGTGAATGTTGTCTCTTTTATTATTTTGTCCATATTTATTCAAGTAAAACTAAATATCTCTCTATAAGATACTGTGAAGTTCATATAGTGGGAATAGTGGCACATCGTGTTTCACTTTTTATGGTGATGTTTTTTGAGCATTAAAGTGCTAATGAAGACAATAATGCCTTAATGAAAAATTATTGTTTTAAAAAATATGAATTGTAATTAAAATCTTATAATATTAAACAACTGCAGACAAAAATGCAATAAAAATAGTTATTTTGCACAAAAATGCCAGCCCTGAAATGTGCATAGGAGTGTTCTTTAGTGTGCATAGTTTTTGTTCTTGGCTTAACACAAATCCCAAATAAGAAAACAATTATGAATGGAAAAACTAAAAACACTGCATATGTGGGTTTAACAGATACATAAATGGCAACTGACTCCAACAGCTATATTTTGTATAATTCTTTTGGTATAATCCTCATGAAATCATATTTTTATGCCAAAGCCAAACTCAAAAGAACTCAAACTCAAAGAGGCTGTTTGTTTGTATAAAGTTAGAGACACACAAAGAAGGCATGTGCTAAAACCCCCACACCCCCTGTCTGTCCACAGCAGTCATTCCTGGTTCATCCTTGAAACTCTGCAGCAGAACAGAAAAAAATGTTACCTTACACCAGCAATGGTTAAATAGTTAGAGAATTGTAGGCTTCTCTACTCTTGAGTGGCCACAGGTAATATTAAACAATACAGTAAAATAAACTCTAAAATGACTTAGTGCAATAGTCGATAGTGATGTTCTGTCAGGACTGCACCTCAGGAACTTTTATTCAGTCTGGGTTTTAGCAACTGACTGACTTTGCTACACATTTAAAAAAAAATAGATGCAAGTCCATAGACATAAACAACACACATGTACATGTACTTACTAAGCAGTTTCCCCATGGTCTGTTATTAAAATGTAGCTTCAGCATCTTCAGGTGAACATGGTGGGGCATGTGGGTGGGCAAACATCAGCAGGGTAAACACAATATTAAAAACACATGACATTTTTTTCTTGAAGTTTTTAATAGATACTGATAAAGAAGACGTATCTTATTCCAAATTTTTAGATGATGTCTTTTCAGTTTAGACTTCAGTTTTAACATAAAAAGCTGTTTCTCAATGTTTTTTTGACATGGCCATTTCAGTGAATGACATTATGGACAGACTTGCTTGTACTCCACTGTTCATCTCCTTCCCTCTCCTTTGATGATTTTCTAAGTGTGACCTCATTGTACACTTCATTAAACTGACAGCCATAAATCCCAGCCTCTCATCCCAAACACACATACCCACACACACTCTGCACACTCCCGTATGCACTAACTCACAACCACTCCTTATTTATCAGGTGTGGCTCGTGACAGCTTCTCGGTTGGTGCTGGATTTACAACCCCAAAACGCCCTGCCACTGTGTGTGTGTGTGATTGAGGATGTGTTTGTGTCCTGCTCTGATATTGGAAAGAGGAAAGAGGTAGTGAAAAGAGGGAACGAGATGTAGATAAATAACCGTTTTAGAAGATTCCTTCTTTCCCGCAGGCGGTGTGTTAGAGTGGAAAAAAAAAAGTCTAAAGCAGTGATAGAGAGAGACACGGGGAGGGAAAGGAACAGAGAGAGAGAAAAGGATGGAATGGAATGAGAGAATATCCGAGCAGGGAGTACAATACTTAGATTCAGTCCATCTCACTCAAAATGGCTGCACACTACAGTCCATCACCGCTTTATTAGAGATTGCGCACAAGACATATATGGCCACACACACCCATGCATACACAGACACACACACGGTGCAGTGAAGTGCAGTAGATTGCATCCAAATCACCACTATCTGAAAGAAATGGGAACTGGTGGCTGGGGGCCACATCTGCTAGACCCCACATCAATTTCTTTCCTTTTCTGTGCACTAATACCACCAGTACTTCTCTCAGACAAATTTTAACTGTTTAATACCTCAAATGCCATGTTTCCCTGTCACAGGTGATAGAACAGTTTAATCTAAAGATAGACATATTGTATTTTAGCTCAACAAAGATATTGCTGTTAAATATTTGTTTGTTTATAACAAATATGATTTGTGTAATGTTTACTAAACTATATCTTTAGTTATTCATTGTAGATGTCAGAAATCATCTGTACACAACAGCACATAGCAGCTGTATTCAGTTTCTGAAAAGTTTCTTGGTTTGACATACAAGGTTCTTGCATTACAGCTAAGAGTACTGACAGTGGTGAACTCACCAAAGTCAACTTTTTTTTTAAGAATTGAAGAAAAATGGGGCCATATTTTCATCTATGCTGTAGTCATGGAACTTACTCAGCACATAAAGTGCTGTGTAGTTGTACAAAATGTTGTTAGTGTGTCAGAGAAACCTCATATCACCACTGCCTGATTATTGCACACACTGTTTTTCTACAGGACACTGATGGTAATGCTATTCCTCCCTTCTTCCTTTTTTAATCAGAGGGCATCTGTATCTGTTGTCACAATAACCAAGGGTAACACTCTTGATGTTGTCTGCCATGTGTAAAACTAATTGGAGCCAAAACCGTGAGAGTGTTTGTATGCGGGTGTGTCTGTTTGCAGTAGCTACTGGCACCTTGTTGTAAAGTCAGTGATCCTGCTGCTTGTTGTATTTTGCCCACTTTTACACACAAATGTACAATCTATCTTTTTCCATACGCACCCCACAAGGAACATTGCTTGTACAGAGGCAGCTGGTGATGAACTAATATTCTCTCTCTTGTAGTGCGTTGGCATAAATCTCTGTGTATGTGTGTATTTGCAAAAATAGAATCACTCGATTGTGTCGACGGCAGCCGCCTTCCCGCCCTCCGGCACTGGCATTGTGGCTCCTGATTGGATACCTCGTTAGTCAATTACCTCATTAGTGGGTGTCCCGTTGAGGGACCATGCTCCACTGACAAAAAATAAATAAATCTGTCTTTGTTTCTTTTGTTGCTTGGATGCTGTTTTATACAAGCTTTCTTGTGTTTAACAGTGGGATTCTTCTATTCCACATTTGCAGTTAAGCCGCCTGCTCATTTACAGACATGACCGCTTTATGCCAGTCCCAGAAGGACTCAAGTCAGATATTCAGAGTACACATCTGGTAGGGTCTTGTTGCCACCCTGCTGTGAGGACATTGCTGTCACGCTGTTCTCAAGCATAGCTGCTCCATGTGGAGAGAGTCCCCTCCATACCAAACATGCTTGAATTGCTGATCCTGTCTCTCTGGACAATGACATTTTAGCATTCAGCTGTACAACAACTCTGTGAGGCACCTGAGTGTCTGTCTCTTGGCCATTTTTTTTACCTGTCTGTGTATGGACAAATTGAGAGACGGAAGAAGAGAAGTGGAAATCGTTCCTGAACCAAATGGCAGACATGTAAATGCATAAGCAGGTTTTGTTATGAAAAACTCTCAGGTCATTTACTACTCTCCCAGTACTGAGTAATGTAGTTTGAAAAGAACAAACCATAAGGGCCCTGATACACAAAGCCTTTGGTCGGCCATCAGCCAATATTTGGCCACTGGTGAGCATCTGTCAGCTTTGTTGCAGTGTGTCCAGCACCATTGGCACTAGTTGGACACCTGTCATCTGCTTTTCAACCTGTAGGTTGAATCAACGCTGGACCCATCGGTGAGAGAGACACTGATTGACTGTTCTGCTTAGCATATCACTGCACAAGAAGACAAATGAACCCCAGTGCCATTTACAACTTCTTATCAGACATATTCTTAATTAGAAGTAGCCATAAACCATCTGTGGTGAGTGAGCATGGTGTGAAAATTGTAAACAAAGGCTGCAAAGGGCTGCTTTGTCTACAGTTTGCAGTACTAGGTCTTCTTCTGCTTTTTCTTTTTGAATGACAGATTACTACCACCACAGGCTACTATCTTTCAGATAGTGGTGATTTGGATGCAATCTGCTATATCTGCTGGTATAGAGAGTTATATTCTAGTGCCACTTTTTGGACTAGACAAAGGTGACATGAGGTGATGCAATGGTTGACCTAAGTCGCCTCTAGTCATCTGATGTCAGCTTAGTGTGTCACAGCCCTAAAGAGACATCTACCTTAATATGTCACTTTTCATATATACTACAAACTAGTGCAACTCCAGGAATGCCTGTCAATGTGTACCACCGTCCCCGTTTAGGCAACATGTCATACTAGTTTGTTTTGAGCATCCACTAGTCTTTACTCAGTGTTAAACAAGGGTAGCACAAATGGTATGTTCCACATTCAGATTACATATTGTAAGTTAGTGCTTTGTAATTATAGATTCAAACTAAAAACATTCCTCCTGACAGTATATAGATGTACAAATTGTTAACAACTATAATAAAATAATTATTTGATTTATACATTCCACCCAGCTGTTGCTGTCCCGTGTTGATATACACCCCAACCCTGAAAGAAGGAAACAAATTTTTCTGAAGTTAAAGTTTCTGGTCTCTTTGAAGATATTGTTCTAACCAAAATTTCAGTTTCACTTAGATAGAACCTATTATGAACTTCTGATTTCTGTATAATACTTGATTTCACATTAGGCATCATAAACCTTATTTCTTTTGCAAATTTCATTTCATAATAATGTTGAAGAGACTGAGGAAACTTGTAATCTTATAACGATTTCGGCAATCTTTGGTCACCATTGTATTTCTGGTTAAACCTAGCAGAGCATAGGTGGACCAGTGGAACTGCTATGCATAGTATTTACATTTGATCTATACAAGCACTGCAAAATGCAATGTGCTGATTTATTTTGAACAAACATCTTTCACTGAAACCCTATGCAATGAAATATCACTAATTAAAATCTTTATTGATCTCCTTGGGAAAATTCTTTGTGGACAGGCAGTTGCATTTTAGGCGCCAAGGGTTAGGAGGTCAGTGTTGTCCAGGAGACAGTTGAACCACCAACGCTATAATTAGAGAACTAAGGCACATATTGTTTGTCTAGTGTCATGTCTTAGTTTGGTTTATGAAAGTCTTCTCACAACATTATTAATTTGCTTGCACCATGATAATGTTTTAAAGTTTTATCTACTGAACCTGTTCAGTTGGTATATTGTTAGAATTCAATGTCAGTGTGACTTTAGCTTTTGGTTGATAAATTGATCCTGTTATAATAGATGTGTTGTTTGTTACCCAGTCAGATACTAACTTCAACTCTTTTTTATGTTTAACATTCAACTCATTCAGTGATAAAGCAGCTGTATATACAGTTGACTTGTCTGCACACATAGCAGTTTTAGCATTATTATTATTATTTATTTAAATAATAATGTCCCTAAAGAACTACCTTTAGGTCCTCCATACAATGCCGTAGTGGTAAAACCATAATGTTTCAGTTTATCTAACAACAATGACTGAACTGTAATATCATGTGCTCAGCTGTAATAAAACCAAACCCACGCACATTCTTTTTTTCTGAAATCTCTACACCAGTCAGTATCAAAGCTGTGTGTGTTACATGTTGATGATCTGTTTTGATGTTAAACTGTTACTATCAAAATAAGTAATTTCGTAATTTTTTTATAATAAAATAATTCTGTCCATTATCCTCCCTAATGCTGCTAACAAACGTACAAGGCAACTATTAGTTCCAGAAAATGGTGCAGTATTTGCATAATGCCTGAGGACAAAGACTACCTCCAGTGGTCAGTCTTCACATTTATTTAGTAAACGTTCAACAGCTGCAGTTGCAACTTAAATATGCATTACTGTTCATGATTGACTCGAGGAGGTATTGGTGTCGACACATTTTTTTTCAAATAATTCATCCTGTGATAAACTGAAATAATTACCAATCTGCAATGGTTAAGTCAGAAATATCCCATCAGATTCAATATAGATTCTGTATTGCCAAAATTACTGGGTTGCTTGGCTTTACACACGTGTACTTTAATGACTTCAACTCTTCTGGGAAGACTGTCCACAAGGTCTAGATGTGTATTTATGGGAATATTTGACCATTCCTCCAGGAGAGCATTTGTTAGGTCAGATGAGAAGGTCTGGCTCACAGCCTCTGCTCTAATTCATCCCAAAGGTGTTTTGTCCGGTTGAGGTCAGGACCATGTGCAGGCCAGTCAAGTTCCTTCACACCACACTCGCTCATCCATGTCCTCATGGACCTTGCGTTATGCACTAGACTCATTGATTTGGAGGGGTGTCCCAATAGTTCTATCAATATAGTGTATAGTGGACTTGAATTATATCCAGCCATGCTCTTCACTCATCCCTTTAATTGTCTTTTATAATTTTTTACATATTTTATTTTATTTACATAAGGCAGTTATTTCTTTATTTTATTTGGTCCCATTACATAAGGCTTCAAGTGAAGAAAATTATTCTGTAACCAAGCATCTTCAACATCAATGGACAGTCATATCTCACTTTTACAGGTATTTGATTCTGAATATATTTTGTTACACTGCTTCTATATGCATTGCTGTCTTTCCTATATACTGTATATTATATCCTAAATAATGAATTTCCATAAAGCTTTGCTGCACTGTGCTATTGCTCTAGAAGAATTCAGAGACACGACAAACACAACACAAAATGTAATCAGTGTAAATGGGTTGTAAGAAGATTTAGCATGTTCCATTGTGCCATCCACAATTACAACAATAAGGATCATATATAGAGAAGAAATTGCAGATTGATTTAGGTCCTGTCAGCTGGTGGCATCAAGAGCCAAAGAGGCGGGGTGTGTCATCTCAGTGTTATCTAAAACAAACTGATTGCTTTGGTCAGAACAATTGGACAGTAATGGATATAAATAAATAGAGTTTTGGAAATACAGTGATTATACATCATATGTAGTCTCATTTGAATCAGTGGTGCTGCTGGTTAGGAAAAAACCCCATAAAGAGATAAATAAGGACAAGTTAACAGGTCCCATTCTATCAAAGAACAGCATCATGCTTTGAACAAGACACTGATGCCTCTACATGCTTACATGTAAGCTTCTCTGGATAAAGCTTAATATACAGCAGAATAAGTAAAGTATATAATGTGAACCTTAGGTTCCTGGGTTTCTAGGACATGCTGGAATACATTACATCTGCCTGTTCAGTGTGTCTATTTTTTTTGGGACGACAGCATGCAAAGAACGATTGAGAAAACTAGATTACTCATGCTCTCTCTCTCTCTCTCTCTCTCTCTCTCTCTCTCTCTCTCATTTTTTAGACACCACCCCCCCATCTTTTTCCTTTCCCTTCACTTTCTATCTACAGTTTTATAACCCGAATGTTTTACATCTTGTATCTCCCATTTTTCATTTCACCCTTTATTTTCTCTCTCCCTCCTTCAGTCTTTCTTATGTTTTCTCTTTTCTCTCATTATCTCTTTCCTCTTTGTACCCTTTCCTTCCCTCTTTGGTCACTTTTCTTCTCTTATTGATATTTTTCTCTCCTGCTTCTCTCTTTTCACACCCTTGTATCACTCCCATCTTGCTTCCCTCCCTACATACTTTTCTCTTCACCCCTCCGCTTCTTTCTCTTTCCGTCTCTCTCTCATGGCAAGAACCTCACACATGGCTTATTGATTTCTGAAAGCAACCCGTAGACGTACGGCCTATCTAGTGGCCCATAAATATGCAGACAGAGGATTTGAGACACACTTGCAGTTAGGTTTGCTTATAGACAGTATTCATGCTCACTCCCAAAGATAGCAGTCGTGCACTGAATATTTAGATGATGCCAAAATGATTAACAATGTGTTTGTGATGGGGAGAAATAGAAAGCAAGAGGGATAGACAGTGTGCCTGTAGATGGCAGAAGAGTGCTTTAAGGGAACGTGTGGAAGGAGATTTCACGCACACGCACACACACACACACACACACACACACACACACACTGAGGCACCCAAGCATACTCACCCACACATATTTTCATTAACCCTCACACTGGCACATTTATATAGTTACACCTGTGAGGATATTCCTCTGCCTTTCTGAAATTCCCTAAACTGATTTCAAACAAACCTGCGTGATCGTTCAGCACACACACACAAATGCAGTAGGTTATACTTAAGCTCAGCTTGGAATGAATAGTCAGGAAATCAGATGCACGTCATTAATTTCACACTTTGATTATAATATGGGAATGAAATTGACCTGTAACATGACTGTTTTACCAAATACGTTTTGAATTTTCCATTGGGAGCTTCTTTGTGACTAGTTGCATTCAGAAAGCTTCCAGACAATTAACTTTTCTTGAATATGGTCATTTTTTTTGTCTTGAAAAATGAAGAGCATTCGTCTAGTTACCATCTTTTTTCAGTTTGGACTTTAACCCTATTACATTTAATAGCATTTGATCAGATAAAGATTTAATATATTAAGATAACATTATAAAAATTAACTCTGGAATTTAGGTCTGATTATATTTAATGCTCATTTTTACCACTCTCCAGTGGTTGTCAGTAATCTATTATCCTAAAATGGCCGGATGCTGGATTATCTAAAGACTACGCCCACTACGCTCACTAATGTGCAGATTCTCTTAACTTAATCTCAAGATCAAAGACTCAACATCAGCTCAGGTTTGAAGATGCCCTATTCACAATATTGAAAGAGAAGCACATGGCATTTAACAAGAAACCGATGGATTCTGGTGTAATGGTTTCTGCTGATGGTAAATAAATGAATGCATATGAAAAATAGACCTCTATAAACAAGTAGCCTACACCTCAGTTTCCACCATTTAGTTTTAAAGCGCTTTGAGTGCAGTCCATTTGCCATTTAGTCTGTGAGCATTGACATCAACTTGCCTGTTTTCTCTCTATCTCCTTAGAAACTGAGAAGTGAAACTGTGGTAACTTTGGTTATATTGCGACAATAAATAAAACTGCATTGCAGCTTTGAGAAAGAAATTATTAAACTTCACTCACCTTAAACTGTGAAAACATCAGCTGGCACATTCTGGCTGATAAAACACATTTAAGTGTAAATAACATGAGCATGCATTTCTGAGGCTGTTTAGTGACGTAAATTGGCACAGCAGCACTTTGGTTTTTTGGTGTTATTGACATGATGGCCACTTATATAATTTTTCTCTTTTTAAGACAATCTATATGCAATTCAATTATTTTTCTCTGTATTTTTTGAGTGTATGAACCATTGTGAGTTTGACAGGCAAAAGAAAAGGGAATGAGCCAATTACAACACTTATTAATCAATCAAACTGAAATACGTGGTCATATTTTGAGTTAAGGGTGACAGAAAGTAGGCTTCTTAACTGCTTTACTTTTCTTAGACACTAAGTTGTGACTGAATGCAGGCTGTATTGATCCCTGCGTCTGCTATGTGACATATTACAGATACAAGTAGGAATATGGTGCGATCCAAGCAATTTCTACAGTAGAATAAGTGAGTTACCAGATCTCATAAAGAACGTGTTACTGTGAATGGTATCACTAATAGGTTTCAAGATTTCAACGTTATAGGATGTATAGCAAAATTTGCAGCGAGGGGTCTGTTATCCAGCAGTTGATATGTATACCAAACTTCAACAAACTGACAAAAAAATCAATTTACGTGCCATGAAGATCTCAACGAAACTCACTTCTCCAGATCAATAGATATGCAGAAATGTACGTGTCTATCATTTCACTAAATTCTGAACTCTTGTATTGATTTTAATTTAGAAGACAACTAGGGCAATGACCGTTGACCTCATGCCCTTACTAGTTGGTTAATGTGATTAGTCAGACTGTGCATATTGTAGCTCACCACCTGATGATGAAGCTACAGCCCAGTTCTCCTAACAGGATTTAACTTATTAGAATTGAATTTTGCTACCAAATAGCTACCTTGGTTATAGAGTTATAGTGTGTCCTATCTGTTTTCGATCAAATTTGGACTAACAAAATTTGTGGCAAGCTTCCATCAGTGCCAGTGGATGTCCCTGCACTTCGTCCTTTTCACAACAGAAGGAACAAGAGTACATAGAGAACCCACCGCTCAAAGCTGTGTTCAGAATAAACCCTCAACCACCCAAACTACAACCTAGTTTTTTTAACAGCCCATTTTAGGCTATTATTTCCGAGCAAAAGCACGTGAATGGAAGCGGGAGCTTACGAGGAGCACTTGAAGGCAGCATCTCTGTACCGGCGGGCAGAGGGAGAGACGTACCAGCCGCTACACCGGGTGAAGAGACCTGAGTACAGCAAGCAGAGGGATACATGTCTCCTCGGGTTTCTGACAACAACAGGAATTTTCACATTTTCTTTTCCTCGCTGGACTTTTAGAAATAACTAAGGAAGGATTGTCTGAACATAACGAGCAAGCTCTGGTCTGGCTTCATGGTAAGGAAATGAAAAGGAGTGACTGATGGTGATGCTTTTGTAGAAAGAAGTCAAATGAACGAGAGAATGATGGGAGAGTGATTAATTTCTCTACTTTCAGGAGGGGAAAAGATGCTCCCTTTTCCCCACTGTTGTTTGTGAGAGGAAGAAATGAGAAGAGGAGGAAAAGAAGAAGCTTTGACAGACGCATGACTCGAGAGAAGAAGGAGAAGAGGGTCGCGAAGCCGCAAAATACATACAGACAAGATAACCCTGTTAATATTTTTGAGATAGCTGGGGAACAAACAGAGCAGAGAGGATTTTAAAGGGAGACGCGAGAAACGGAGAAGAGGAGACACATACTGTACGAAACGACAGAAGAGGAGAGACGTATGTGGAGAGGAACAGCTAGAGAGCCTGTGTAGGTGTAGGAAGGGGGTTATTTTAGAATGAAGTGGGGATTTAAAGCTCTCCTTCCCTCTCTATCACTCTTTTGCAAGGGAACGGGACGGAACAGAGAGATATTGACGAAGCATCGATAAAACCCAGCGCAGAGTGGATTTAAAGACAGAGCGACAACCTGTGCGCCCGTCCCCACTCCCGCTCTGCCTCTGTGCTTCTCTGTCTGTGGATGTTGACTAAAATTCTTTTTTTTTTTCCGGATATGAAGGATTTATGTAGACTGTGTTAGAAGGAGGAGGCAAAGAAAACGCACTCATCTCTGCTCCTCTCTCCCTCTCTCTCTCGCTCCCTCTCTCTCTCTCTCTCTCTCTCTCTCTCTCTCCATCCGTTTTCTGGATGTGAAGCAGCATGCGGCCCGGTGAGAGCGTAGAGGGCTCGCGCTCTGCTCGCGGAAGATGCATTGATGCTAATAATATTACTAATAGCGGCACGGAACGCTGTCTCGCGCACCCCTCGTCGGCAAAGAGGAGGATGAAGAGGGGGACGACGAAGAGGAGGATGAGAGGGACAAGCAAGAGGATGGCGGACGGAGGAATGACGGTGTTGCGCTGCTTTCTGTGGAGTCTCGCTCTCTACTCGCTCTGCTCGCGCGCACAAGGTAAGGGGATGCGACACGCGCGTATAACACACACACACGTGCGCGCAGTAACAGTTTGGGTGAGACTGGGTGCTGAGTTTTTTTTTTTCCCACTGCAGTCACTGCTTCTCATGTGCGCGCGCGCGCGCGCGTGTGTAAGAGAGGTGTCTGCGTGCGCGTGAGGATGTCTGTGAGGTGTGTGTGTGTGCGCGCGCGCGCGCGCCTGCCTGGATGTATGGTGTGTTGCGGAGGAAAGCAGAAGAACTAGAAATTGGTTTACAGGGAGGATGAAGGGAAAGAACCTGCAACAGCCTCTTTCCTTCTTTCTTCATTTTCTGCTTGCTTCAGTTTCCTCTCTCTGTCTCTCCCTCTCTTTTCCTCTCCCCCCCCCCCTCCCCTCCCTTCTCTCTCCTCATCCTTCTCTTCAATACAGCCATTGAGCTGGTAGCCAATAAATATTCTTGCGGTAGCTCTTGGGCTGTGGCAGTGAACGTGAGTTGCTTATACCAAAGTGTGTGCGGGAGTGTGTGTGTGTGTGTGTGTGTGTGTGTAAGTGAGTGGGTGGGGGTGGGGGGCGTGCATGCGTACATGTGTGTGAGTTGTTTATAGTGATGGCCCAAGCCTTACACAGCATTTTATTGGCAGATTTCTGCTCTCGTGCCCATTTATTCATTTTTCACTGTATTTCAGTCGAAAGACGTTATATAATGGCGGTGTCTCCCCCTCTGTGTCTCTCACACACTTACTGTCCTTGTCCCCCCTCTGTCTCTTCTCTGGCTCTCTTTTCGCTGTCCCTCTTTTTCCTCCCCCCTTTTGCGTCTCTTGAGTGAAATAAAATGTTAAAATATTCACAGTATAGCACACTCTCTCCTGTGTTCTTTGTCTCTGTAGCTTGGTTTTTCTCTGCTTTCCATTTTTAGTTTCTCCCTCTGATCCTGTTCACAAATGCTCTATGAACACACACACATACACATTGAAGTGAACATGTACGCACAGAATGTATAGACTGCAAACACACCCATTTCTGCATCCATTGCTTATCTGGTATAAAAACTGACCATTCATGAGTGTATCTTGAGGAGAGGAATGGGTAAAGGAGGGAAGAGATGGAAAGGGAAGAAGAAGACTCAGAGAGGGGCAATGGGCTTATGAGGAAGCCACACAGGAGGAGAGGTGAGGGAGGAGATGAGGGAGGGAAAGAGAGTTGAGTGGGAGGGAGAGAGAACTGTCACAATAGAAAGAGAACAAGTTTAGCGACACGGGACTACGTTTCTAACTAAACATACGCCAAGGTCTGAGAGTTTCTGGTAAGATCCAGCCAGGCTGATTTTGTGAGAAAACTCACAGGTTGACATCAGGTGAGCAAAAAGGGGAAGATGAAAATTGTACAAGGAGGCAAAGGAAAGCTAAAAAATCCAGCAACTGTGGAAGTTATTGAGAACCATTTGTCATTGTCATTGTAAAGTGTGCATGACCCTCCAGTGTAGGGAGATGGTGTGTAGGCTGACTGAGCAGAGATACTATGGATTTCTGCAGTGATTAAACAAACAGACACCAGGAATGTCTAGACACTTGGCTTTGTACCATCACAGAATACCGGATTGTAGTTTTACTCTTAAAACAATCTCTAACCTTATTTTTGCCTATTCCAAAAGGTTTTTGTGGTTCACTTTGATGGTGAGATGACGGATTAGATTTGTAGGGTGTTAAATGAATGAAGATGTTATTTCCTCATACACAAAAGAATTCATTTTAAATCTTTCGGGCTACAGAGTCTGGCAGGGATCTTCTAATAGCTGCCTAACCTGCAAGAGACCTAATTTGTCAGATATTTCTTCCTTTTCATAGTGAAAATATATATTTTTTTCCAATGCTGGCTAAATGTAAATTTCCATTACAGCTACAGAATGTAACTTTTTCAAACACTTTTTTAGTAGAGATACGCTCTATAACTTATCTTAATGTGGCGAGGTGCTGTTGAAGCCTCCTGTGACAAAGAGTCACAGAACAGCCCTGGCAGAAGTGCAGAGCTGTTCCCTTCTAAAGGTTTTTGAGTGAGGCGCCCCCTTCTAAACAGTCAGTGAAGGTCAAACCCTGTGAGTCACATACTAATGTGGATATCTTGGTACCTACCTCTATGAGATGCAACGGGTTTGGACCATGGATGTGTTGGCATTTGCCGTCTCAGCCTGATTTCCAGAATCTGCATATCATAGCTTTAAGATGAATAAAACCCTCAATGGCAGTCATAGGAGTTAACAGACAGGTAAATAAATGTATAATTAAATGTCCCTTGATCCATGTTGACAGTTCGTGGACCAAGGCTTTAAAAAAGATGCATGGAAAATTAAAACCAGCCGTCTGCCAAGTGTTGTTACATTTTGACTGTGGCTGGTAAATTATTCTACTCTACAGCAGGTAACCAATCACTGTATGGACCTGCAATTCTATTCTAAAAAGCAATCTGGAAGATAAAGTAATGAAATAGGTGTTAATGGATTCACTGTAGCAAGTGGACAAAGATGTTAATTTTGCACCTCAGCTTGACACGTTTGACACAAAGATATGGTGCCAGTTCCAAAGTAGTAGGATCTTTTGTCATGACACTGTTCCACAAAGTCTTTGTGCGACAAAATGAATACAAGGGGACATTTTTTGAGCAGACTAATGAAAGGTTTCAACTTCTGTCTTTGTATGTGACACGTTATTATAAACGGAGTCTCTTTTTTTTTGTATAGTCATCAGTGCCTTGCTAAGATGTAATTTACAAGTCTTGACGTTAAACTTTATGTTACAAAAATTTCCCCATGAAGATTCTCTGTAAGTCAGCTGCAGAAAAAATGGCTGCACTTGTCCCTTGCTTTTCTTCCTCACCCCTGATCCACTCTTCTCTGTTTCATCTGTTCTCCCGTCTCCCTCCCTGCTGTACGGCTCAACTTAACTCCACCTTTCTTCTCTCCTTTTCTCATGTCCTCTGCTCGTCTGTTTACCTCTCCTCTGCTCAGCACTTCTTCTCTGCTCTCAACTCTCCCCTCAGCACCAGCTCTTCCTGTCGTCTGTCAGATTTTCCTATGTGGCTCCAGAGGCTTAATTTACTCGCCAAACATACTAAATCGCACATGTGCATATGCACGCAGAAAAAAAAACCCACACGCATTTTTCACCGTCTCGCAGAACCTAAATGTATTCTGCGCTGCCGTCAGCCTGTCTACCACACTGATGCTGAGTAATTAATTCACGTTATCCATTAATATGCCACTGCTAATCATTTGTATGTATTATTCACTTTTCGTGTATTTTGGTAGTCATTTTCCCCTTCATTTATCAATTGATATTCTACATACAATTAACAGCATGGCTAACTGGTGAGCTTGGAGGCATCTTTTGTTTTTTGTTACATACGCACATACATTTGGACTGTCAGTACACTGTACAACACACTGAGGCAGACGAGCTCTCTCAACACAGACTTTCTAACACATATTTAATCCTAAGGCTTATGGCTGGTTTCTCAGGGAGGGAGATGTGTCTGTCGCAGAGTCAGCCTCTTGATCGTATAAATACTTTGGACTTAGTGGGAGAGAGAGGCAGAAGTTGTGGGCTGGGGTAGACTGGCAAACTGAGAAAGGGAGGGCTGGGAATGGAGGAAGGCCGTCATGTGTGTGTGGGGGGGATGAATGTGCAGTACCATAACATAAGCAAGTTAACAAGTGGAATTTGAACTAAATTCACTTCTGAGCTTTGATATTAACAGCTTCTAATCTCAGTTCTTTCATCCTTGTCTATTGTCTCATTTACTTTCAAGTTTTGTTTCTGTGTTTTTTATGCATAAACATAATTATTTTATTCATTTTGCACCCTTAACTCCTTTCTGTCTTCATCTGTCCCTCTTGACTTTCTTTCACCTAATCCTCTCCTCCGTTTAAAGCCCGTATACAGGGAATTTGTAATTACTTGTTTTTCTTGCTTTTTCACCGCATTATAACCTCTTCTCCGTTACTCCGCTCTCAACATTTAATTACAATGCTGGAAGTAAAGTGGTATTCATGTAGAATTGGAAAGCATAAGTGGGTTTGACTACGACACCAGGGATTGTATACTGTGCAATACCTCAAGTAAGTGTTGATATTTTTCATGTTTCACCAAGAGCACAATCTTTCCTTAATCTCCTGGAAACTGAGACTGAATCAACATTGACAGTAAACATTTTGCAGATATATAGAAGGTAAACATATCTGTTGAAAAATAAGCTGGGAACATTCTCTGTATATATTCTTTATGATCTAGTGTCCGCCAGTGACATTACTTATTTTCTTACTGCGAAACATTTCCCTGTATATGTTTTTTTCGGCATAATGGTGCCACTCAAATCCTAAGAGCTCAGTGAGATTGCATATGTTGCTTCATATTTTTTAATGAATCTGAAGCGTTTGCGTATTAGAGGGCATTTCACTTTCAGAGATAGAGATCCCACTCTATGCCCTTTCTGTTTAATTTGTACTCTCTGTGCCCCCTTTCCTCACCTTTTCATTGCCTTGAAAATCTTTGTACTCCGTAGATGTACTGGGAGCTGCCCTGTTGAAAACTGAGCAGATATGTTTTTAATATGTATATTAATATTCCTGATATCCCCCTGCCCTAATCACCCTTATTCATCAGTTCTCAATTTGTTCTGCTTCCTCCTTCCAGTATCTACACATGCTGAATTTGTATTCACCACCTTTCTCTCATCCCACATCTGTCTTCTCTTCCTTCTATCCTTCGTTCTTTTCCTCTTTTCGATCCTCCATTAGTCTTGCCTGTCCTCTTGCCCTCTCCTCTCTCTTCATGGCAGCCCCTATCCTTAGTGAATTTGTTATAAGTGTCAATTGTAATAGATGGTTACTCACAGGGTACAGCTCTGTTAATCTCTCATGTGTGTTTCTTCTCTCAGCCAACAACAGGAAAGACATTTAATTCCTGCACACAGATTGCCGCCCAAATGGTGTGCTTTTGAATTGCTAGAGAGCCAAATCGTCTTGTGTATTTCAGATTTGTGTTTGCCTTCTAAGATTGTACAAATGTCAGCTTGCACATATTGAGCTGTCCCTGTTATCACCAGGCTGTTAAATTGAAGGAAGTGATCATTTTGCCATGCAAATAAAAATACAGAGAGACTGTGCTCCAGTTAGCAGATCCAGCTGTTCCAGGGCCCTGTGGATCCATAAAAGCGTTTTATATACAATTGCTCTATTCCTCCAAAGCCTGGTGCAAATGTACATTTACAGAATGGTGTCATGAGTGTAATAAATATAAACATAATTCATCATAATTGAATCCAAAACATGGTGACTTCCTGTAGGAATCATAAGCAAAGAACTTCACTGCATTGGGCCATCTTATAAAAAATACAATATTTCTAATATTTCTAATGTGTAGTTTATTCAAGATTAAATCAATTAACTCCACATATATGAACACCTACACAAATCCCATGCTTTTCTTAAACTGCTATGACGCATCCAAACAGAAACAAGGTTCAGATTAAAGGCCCATCAGATTGTGAAGATCAACTGTGTTTCTCAATTTCTCAGAAGGTGACTTTTGGGAGATATTAAGTTTTTACACATCACTGGCACTTTGCATCTCTCTCTCTCCCTTTCTCTCCCTCTCTCTCTTTCACACACACACAATTTGTCAGTCTTCCACAGCCTCTTCATTATTTCAGAGATGATTAGAAGTAGACATGACGTGAACACGTTGAGTAGTCAAGCACGTACACAGACACGCACAAACTACCAAATACACAAAAATATGTTGGGCACACCAAGATAGCATGTGTTACCCTGAGGGTGTGACCGCAAAAACACAAGCGTGCGCATTCACACACGAACAGGGACAGGGGGAAGGCGAACAAACACACATAGAAACCCTCTCTGATGATTTAGGAGAAAGACAGATGAGAAATTAACAAAGACAGACAGTCCTCATAACCAGCTGGTGCTCCCCAGTGTGTGTGTGTGTGCGTGTGTGTGTCTGTGTGTGTGTGTGTCTGTGTGTGAGAGAGGTAAAGATACGTGGAAAATCACAAGCGTAGAAGGAACAGGAGATATTATATCAAAGAGAGAAGCTTGGAGTGAAATGGGAAATATGAATATAGGAGAATCAATGGATAGACACATAAACAACACCTGTGGTCAAAGGTTTAATCCCTGGTGACAGTCAGAGCCTATCCCTGTCAGACTATCCTTGAGGAAGATACCGACGACCTTAATGACTGTGTTCTGCCCTCCGGGAAAATACCTACAGAAGCTGACGTGAAGTTCCTGAAGACTTAACTTGAACTAAATACATTTGGTGTCTGTCTTGTCACTTTGTTTTGGATTCATATGTATTTTAGTAATTTGGTTGTCACCTTCTTCACTGCATGCTAAGCTACTAATTGTGTAGGTAAAGTAAAATGGTCAGGTTACGCAAGCGAGTAACATTTCTTTCTTCTGTTCATTACAAAGACAAAAACAGCACATTTTTGACAAACAGTTCAAGGCCTGAAATGTTTTTTTTCTCTTTTTTTAATAGGTAGAAAGCTATTTGTGAGTAGAAATACTTTATTTTCACAGAGGGTTAGAAATGCCAGCTTGTACGTCTTTCATAACAATGCACTACAAATTTCTTAGCAGATGTTTAAACATACCAGAAAAAAATTTTTTTAACAGTGTATAAATGAAGAACAATTTAGATTATCAAGTTACCCTTCATCAGTAATGTTCAGGCTGATAAAACTCTGTGTTCCTAATGAATTGATAAATTGCCTGTAAAACTTGTTTTAGGTAATATTGTCCAAATGATGTAATGGCAGTGATAATGTTTATGTCACATTTTGATTAATCACATTACTAATGATGTGCTATTTCTATTAAACATGTTTATGACAACATTTGTAGTTTTTCATTGTAATTTAACTCATTAACACAACTTTTATTTAAGGTCCATCGTTGCACGATACAGCAAGCTTTCAGTCACTACTTCCAGACCTTTATGGCCCCTTTCTCTCATACTTAAATCATATTTTCATCAAAGGTATCACTCTGATTCAGCAATAATGTTATGGATCACATTTTTGTAGCAAGATCATATGAACATTTCATTTCAGTTGTGCAGCATTTGGCAAAGCAACATTGACTTGTGCACAAAGATAGAAGATGTGCTGAGAACAACAAATGTTTTAAAGGCAGATAAAATACCTAAAAATGTGGCCATTTTCAGCAAACAAACGTGAGACGTGATTTGTGCCAGTTTAGGTCTGACTTAGCCACTCAGTTAAGTCAAATGTTCATGCATTAGTTACACATTAACACTGGACCTTGAGGAACTTATTACTGAGCAGTTTGTGGAAAAGACCAATTATTTTAATATTTTTGTTGTGGTAAAGAACATTCAGGTCTCTAAAGGCCCAAGTAACTGCACAACACAAACAAACACAAGACATGCAGACACACAAGAGCATGAGTTTAATTAGTCCGTTTTCTAGACAAATGAACCCTCAGTGACCCTGCATTCTTTGCTGTCAGATGGAAAAATCTCAAATCCAACTTTTTAACTATTTTAATTAGCAACATTTATGAATTACACTTTATGTACTTTTGAAACTGCATAAACAGTTGCTTTAATTAGTCCTGTAGGGGGGTGTTTTCTAATTGACGTATAACAAAATATGTATGTTTTGTTACTCTGAACATATTAAAAACTAGTATTTCTGGTGCAATGGTATTGTGAGAGAGCAGCATAAAGAGAGAGAGTAAATGTGAGAGTGTTTGTGTCTATGTGTTTAGACCTGGTGTGTGATGACAGGTATGCCCTTGTGCCCCACACCCACAGAAACATGGCTGTCAGCAGACATCACACACACCTTGCTATCTAAACAAACAAACTCTTCACCTCATGTTGTTATGCTCATGAGGATGCTCATGGTTTGTTGTTTTATTGTGTTATTACATTCCCTGTCCTATGTCCTTATATAATCCCATGGGATTTTTTTTTTTTTTTTTTTTTTTTTTTTAGAATGGCAACAAATCATGATGTGTTTAAATAATTGGAAACAGATAAGTTAGCACTTGGATTATTATCAGGAACTCTTTACTGGGGCAGCTGTGGATCAGGAGGTAGAGCAGTCGCCAACAAATCGTGTGCAGTTGGTGGATTGATTTCTGGCTCCTCCTGAAGTGTCCTTGGGCAACTCACCGAACGGCGAGATGCTCCTCGTGGGTCAGGCCAGCTGCATGGCAGCTCTGCCATCAGTGTGTGAGTGTGAAAAGCACTAAATAAGTCTGGAACATTTACCATTTACAAAACATCTGTCATGCTTGTATGCATATGTACCCTCTCCACCTCTTGTAGACTCGTTGGCTAGGAGTCTCAGAGTGGTGCAGGTGAAGCTTTTTTTTTTTTTGAGTTATGATTTATTTTCTGTATGGATTTTGCGCCTTGGGAGCCACTTTGTTGTTCATTCTGTCTATGGATGTGCATGTCTATGTGCCTCTCTATATACATGTGTGCACGTAATGCATGTGCTTGTCTGCTTCTTTCCCAGAAAAGACTCATTTCCCCAGCAGGCCCTGTCAGACTGTTTCTGGGTGCACTCAGTTCACAGCTGGAGGATACTGCTGTCACCTGCTTACCTAACATCTCTCCCCTCCTCTCATCTTTTTTCTCCCTATACAGTTTTTCATTACCCACTTACCTTCATGTCAATCATAACATTGGTGAACCATGGATCCCTATACACCGCTCACCAATTCCCTTTGTGGCAGCTTTCTACAAAACGAGGAAAAGTAAAAGGGAATTGGCTTTTTATAGTTGGCAATAAAATTACTCCAAAGAGACTGAGCAGCCAAACGATTGCACTGAGTGTCCCAAAGACCTATTTATAAACCAGTATTTAGCACAAGTCTTTACTAAAATTGTTGTTTTCATAAGCTTTCATGCTTGGGTGGCTACCAGCATGCCCCAAAACGAAAGGACACCTCTACAGAGGAGACAGGCATGGGACCAAACAGCTACAGTTTTAGCTAATATCACACATACATGCAAAAGTACTACAATATTATGCTATTGGCACCAATGTGACTTGTGAATATGGACACACACATAACCCAAATAGCTTACAACGCATTAAAAATTCACCTTGTGAGCGAAAAATGGAAAAACAAACGAGTGAGCAAATGTCAGTGAATAGAAAGTGGAATTACTCACACAAGACAAACTTACTTTTGTCTGGCGTGTAGGGAAATGAAGTTTGCATGCACAGAGTCCCAGAGGAGACGACACGCAGCCTTTGTCTAGCTCACAGACAAAAGCTCAGCAGGGTGTTGCAGTGGACAACAGTAAACGTTTTGATCTTTGACACTAGCCTTCTGTTTGTCTCACACATTGACCCAACCTGCTCTCTCGTTCTCCCTCTCTCTCACTGTCTCGCTACGTCCCTTACTCAATGTCACAGGGTCAGACAGAGAGCAGATGCTTGACCACATGATCACAACCAAACCTGACACCAGAACATGAATACTCTCATTCTGTCATCTTCTTTTGTTAAATGTATTTTCTCATCTTTTATCTTGGATTTCCAGCGACTTCTAATGAAAACAGTGACGAATGATGCAACTAAATCTGGATTTAACTCAGTGTAATCCAATTAATTTTAAGTCTAATTATTGATGTCATACTGTATCTCAGAGGTTCATGTTGTAAATATTGCAAATGATTTGATGTTTACTGGCGATGTAGCTGTTTTTAGGGCTCCACCTGGGATTCAAACTAGGGTCAGATAAGGTCAATGCTGTACAAGCTGCCAGCGCTGCCTTTTGTTAAGCTCTTCTCTGTTATCCCACTTACAGGGCTGTACTTAGACTTAATAATATCTTTAACTGATTAAGTTTTTTTTGGTTCACAAAAATACATCAGGACAATCAGTTAACATACATAAAATATACATACATTAAATAATAATATACACATTTATAGCAGGAAATGCTTCATGAAATGTTCGTATTAAGATGAATTACATTTATTTACAATGTTACACACTGTCCTATCAAACAATTTAACAAGGCAGGTTAAATAGAAATAATAATATTTAAACAGTTTTTTTGAAAAATAAAAATTGTATTTATTAATAATATTTAAAAATACATTTTTAAATTTAAAAAAGAAATGTTAGTAGAAAACAGAATAAAAATAGAAGCAGTGTTTTCATCTTTCATTGTATATTTTCCAACCAAAGACAGCAAAAGGCTATTTTAAGTACTAGTCAGTGTCCAAATGCCTGGCAGAGGTTGAGATCAAAAGAAGTAGAACGATAAAAGGATAAAAGGGATTGAAAGATAAAAGGATTTGAGTCACTGGATGAGAATTGTGCCTTTGTAGAACAGAAATCAACAGAATTTAAATCTGTTCAACCACAAGAAACCTAGGACTCCACATGCCTTGTGAAGGTCAGTGAATTCAAAACATTTCTGCTTCACACAACTGATCAGATGCTGTTTATACAAGACCATTTTTTTCTGGCACTCCATAAACTTTATTAGAAGATTTCAGATTCCAATCTTTCAAGAGTGTGCCTCTTATTTTATTTTATTTCATTTTAAGTTAAAAACAAGTCAATCACAGAGGTTGACTTTCTCTGTGCCTCCTTTATAACCTAATGATATTTCTAAAGTCAGTATTTATAATTTATTGGGTTAGGTTATATGGAGTATTTGTTATGCATGCCTATTGACTTCAAGTGTTTGAAAGCAACATTAGCTAACTGTCAAATGTGAGTAAATTCTGCTTGCCGATGGGAAACAAGCCAGCACCTGACCAGCGTACTCTGATCGGAAAGCCACTTCAGCTGTAAATTAAACCGGCTGGGAGCATTTAGAAAGCCCCAGCCGCCAAGATTTAAATATTAATATTCATGCCCTAAGCATATGCATGCAGTATTTAACTTTGATGATTGTACAAATTTAAACACGTAGGAACTATTTCTAAATTGTTTATGTTTTCTATTACAGTTGACAACTGTTGAATGAGTTGAATGAGAAATGAAGCAAATGAGTGATGCAAAACAGTTACTTGTGCTTGAAGTTTAAGTCTTGTATCCATGTTAGCATTTTTATTTCTGCACATAGTAGTAATATAAAATCTAGGAAATAAAAATATAGCGTGACACAAACACAAAAATAAACAAACATGTAATATACAAATCTATGGATAAATGCTATTCATCACTCCATATTGCCTGATTCTTCGTATATAAATGAGGCTTCTGCAAACTTTTGCTGAGCTGACTCAGAGAAAACAGCCAACTCAGCATCTGTTTTAATCCTGCTTTGGTCTTGTGTATCGGATTTTACATCTCATTTCATGTCTCGTTTTACCTTTACATCTACAAAGCAACAGCTATGTTTATTCTTGTTTTTCACCTTGCTTAATCAAATGCAGTGTAAGACAGATAAGTATTTTCAGTGACTTCTTCATCACATTTAATGTCAAATCTTTAGGTGCCGTAGCAGTCTTTCAGCAGAGGCTTTTCTAAGAGACTATATATTTAAATAAAAACACGTAAGCCTAATATATGGCTAACACCAAGTGAATAATGATAATAGGGTTAACTTCTAATTCAAATTAAATTTAATATCCACACCGCCTGCATAGGATTGCTTGTTTAGGATGCACAAAGTTCAGTGAGGACAACTGTGTGACAACAATGTCAACAACAGTTTTGATGATGGAATAATGTGACTTAATGTGAAATATTTGAACAGAGTGTGAACTCAGCCTTGGAAGTGGCATTGTGAAATGCTGTCTTATTGTCTTGCAGGCCTTGAGCGGCAGTGAGAACGAGCTGTCACATTCAGTTTTACACGGAAGGTGTTTTCCTTTTTTCTTTTTTTGCTGTTGGAAATGTTATGTTGCTGCTGATGTGCAGCCACTCAACTTAATGCACCATGATGTAGTGTCAGCTGAGCGTGAGCTGTGGACTATCTCTGCTTGAACTACAGACTTCTGAAAATCAGTTGGCAAACGTGACATTGTCATCTGCATGCTGCATAGTTTACACAATACTGAAAGGTGAGGGATTTACTTTAATGTCTTATGGACCAAAACTCATTTAGGCTTGTGATTGGCAAACATATCCTCAGTAGACGAGGCACAGGTGCATGTGTCCATCCATCCGTCTACACCATCATTTGTTGCTGTGTCTGAACATACTGCACTTGTCAAGTTGGATCTGCTGGCTTATTAGACATGTTCTCTACTGATGTGCTATGCATAAAACAAGTGTCTACATTTTATCATGGCTTGATGAAAACATCTTACCTGCCTTCGTAGTGCTTTTACTGTACATACAAAAAGTGTTAAAAAAGGTGTTAGAGGGACACGAAAAGTGCTCCTCTAACAGAATTGTCTTGAAAAGCTACATTAGGAGAAAACTCTATGTAGAAATACTACTTTTACAACTAATAAAAATGTAGGTGGCTTCATTTTAAATGCCTAGCTCTTATTTTGAAATTCTAAGGAGTTCATATGCACTAGCTGATCCATGTAGTTCACTTTAATTTTGTCCGGATGGAACTAAAGTAAATTGACCCCTGATGGTACTGTCTGTGGCCTCGGATGAAAAAGTTATGAGTAAGACCACTGAGGGAAAAGGTGTAGCTGGTTCTCTGTACGGATGTAACTGTGGTGGAAACAGTGGGGCACTGAAACTATAATTGCACCACCTCTTCACAGCTCAGCGGGCTTTCTGGAACCTGCCACGATCACATTTAACAGAGAGAGAAAGACAGACACACACAGACATTCATGCACATGTTGAAAGCAGCACAGTTGACAGCCCACAGACTATGTCTGTTAAAGCGGCAGATTTCTGTCATTCAGACACTGGTCAGTTTTAGGTTAATGCTCCTCACGGCTTCATTCTGACATACCCACGATTGTGGCGATTGAAGATTTTTGTTAAAAGCCACTTTATGCACAGACATCAACAATATGATGGGTTTTTAATATCAATCCTGTCTTTAATTAAAAACATTAATTAGAGACAAATGCTCTGAGCTGCACACTTTCAGTGCAATACTGTAAATGAATTATGCATTTTACTGTTCTTCCCATTGATTGGAGCTGTTCATCCATCTCTGAAATTTTTTAGTTGTTTGCTGCTGCTGCTGGGTACTGACATTTCTCTCTACATTTTTTTTCCATTAACAATGTGAGTTCCCTCCTGTGGTGACTTTAAAACTTAACTTGAAGATGTTTGTGTGCCACAGATCAGACGCTGCTGTATAATGTACATTTTTGAAAGCTGGTGGAAACAATACAATAATCAGTTTTTTTGTTGAGTGTGCGTTTTTACCTGAACCATAACAAAACTGTTTAGAATTTATAATTGTGTTCATGCAGCACACAACAGGCTGGTGGGGATCAACTCTCCATTAACAATTAAAGCTAACATAAAAAATAAATTAACATGAGAAATGAGAGTGTGAAAGCAAACAGCGCATGCTCTTATTGTAGAGGCATTCTACCAAATATAGGAATATGTCTGGGCTTTGATGCACATCTTTGAAGTAGAAGATATACATCTTGTTTCTCTTCTCTTTTAGAAATATGAAACTACAATATTTTGCAAACATGTATTGAGGAAACTTAAGAAGAAACCCACACATTGCATCAATAAAAAGTTACCTGAAGGTATTTACATCTGAAAAATAAACTGAGTAGTGCTACTTGTTACCATGTCAACTCTAATATGGTGTGTGTGCACATAAAGGGTTTAGTATTGATTTTCTGTAAAAGTTGAGTGTGTGTTTCTTTGTGACTGCCTACGTCTGAATGTGTATGTGCTGTGTGTTTGTGAGTTTGTGTGCATTTGTTTGTGTGTCAGTCAGGTAGTTTATCTCGGCTTTGTGAGAGAGGCAGCAAATCTCCCTGTAATTACACTCTGAACAGCTTTGACATTTTACCAAGACTTCCCCAGGTGTGCACATGTGCATGTGGCTATGACTGTGTGTGTGTGTGTGTGTGTGTGTGTGTGTAGTGACGGCCTTTTGTCTTGTGGGGCTGAAACAGCTGGGTGCTCCTCGCTAATTAACAAGAAACCTCATAATTACTGTTAACTGGCCTACTATAGCTGCCAGAGAGAGGAGACTGAAAGACAGAAACACTGAGGTGGAATGTTGAACACAAATAGGCAAATATTTCTCCAACATTAGCATACTTTAAATAGTTGTTAACGTTTTTACATGGAAAAGGCAATGTGGTGCTCGATCAACCCTTAAAAATTACGTTCCTTTGCATCTAAACTGGATAATTCCAGTAGGAAGGCCTTGTCCTATTGTTCATACTGACATATTAGTAGTATTCAGGATCTCTGGAGCAAATATGAAGTTTGAAGATAATGAGGCACTTAATTATGCCTTAAAACAGAGAGTGAGCACACCTGAAATGTTACTAAGAATCTCTCACTGTACAAGAAAGCTGTGCACAACGGCAGCAAGGAAGGTGAATTAAAGTCGAATCAGAAAGCCAGTCTGTAATCTGTGATACTCTGTGCTCTTTAAAGGCCAGCACACACTTAACAATTGTAGAACCCATTATTAGGACATGACAACTGGTCAGACCTAGATGTGCCGGGTCAGTGCCAGTCTGGCTCAGTCTTTGCTGCCAGATAGCAGAGATTCTAGTTTTTAGTCCTAGTTGCTTTAGAACTATTGTCTTAAAGTTTGTTTTCTGACTGACCAGTGGAGTCACAATGGCTAGAGACCTACATTATGTACTGCTTTACCCAATGTGAGTCTAGTTATTTCACCTCCATTGTCGCATTGTCTGCGCCTCTCAGACAAAATCAGTGCTTTATTTGTTTTTTGTTTGTTCGCAAATTTATGAAAAGTACAAGCTGCTGATTGATGTCAGTGAGTATTTCCCTTCTTGTGGCATTTGAAATGTGGTCCACTGTCAGAACTTCCAGTTGTTGGTGATTTGTTACCCACACTCAGCCTCTACGCAGTGTGTACTGCTTCCAGATTGTCAAAGACTAGAAATCTGCTATCTGTGGTGGCAGCAATCGTAAGTTCAAACTGTCCAGTCTTTGGACATTTTAGCAAGTCTTAAGATGTGTCACCACCGTAAGATGGTTTGGGCATTTTACGGTTCCCTTTTGTTTTGTCTTGCGCGGATTTAATTGAAGGATTACTTTGATTTTTTAGAATTAAGCTCTGGTTACTTGGAACCACTTTTTGATGACAAGGCTACAAGACATTGCTGCTCACATTTTGACATAAGGGTGTTATGAATCTTCTCATCTAATGGAGGATATGTTCCTGTCTTCCCAGATTTCAACAATGAACCTAGTGAAAGAAATGCTGCTATTCATTAGAAAAGGAGGGGTGGCGATAGCTCATGAAGTAGTGTGGGTTGTCCATTCTTTGCCCTTTTTTATTTCTGGCTCCTCATGTTAAAGTGTCCTTGAGCAACTGACACAAAACCTCAATTGTATGTGGGTGAATGGGAGAGATGTTGCAGAGTGCTTTGGTATAAAAGCACAGTATGAATGCAATCCTTTCATGACCAAAACTACTATAATAAGACTCATGTTGTATGAATCCGTTTAACTATACATTATGACATCTCTGTGGTAGTATGTTCATGTAGCTAACCTGATAGATATAAGCTAAGAAAAGCCATTTAGAACTCTGTGGTAATGTTGCTCAATGGGCATTTCTATCATAGCAAATTATCCAATATAGTGCACCTGTTGTGTCCAAGTGTGTAGAAACCTGTTAAAAACATCAAATCAGAACAAAAATATCCCAGAGTTTTGCTGCTGGGAACTTTGATAATTGGTGCACAGACACACAAACACACAGTAGTGCTGCAGGGACAGATACTGTAGTAGAAGAGAGACATCAGAAACAAAGGGAGACCAATATGAACATGGAGACTTGAGTAAGAGACAGAGACAGGAAGGATTGTTGTTTCTCCCCAGGCTAAATGTCACTGCTGCCAGATTGCTTTGGCCATGTAGAACCACATAGGTAACCTTTAGTGTGTGTGTGTGTGTGTGTGTGTGTATGCATGCTTTTGATGAACATGTAATGTCACGTTTATCTTCCTTACTGGTTCCCCTTGGTTGTCTCTGGAAGATCCTTAAATTCTACTTTAAAAGGTCGAGTAAAGTCAGTTGAGATGCACACACACTGAGATCATGTGGCATGGAAAGAAGAATTCACTCGCTGGTGGTGATGTTGAAACTGATGCACAGAGTTCTGGCCACCTCGGGTTTACTGTGGTCTTTTTTTGCTGTGCGTCATGTGTAACTGTGGTGCTATGGAACAATCGCCCCTTGAGGACATTAAAGTTTTGATTGATTGATTGATTGGGTTCACACTGATGGTTTATTTAACTGATGACTCATGTGTATGTGTATGAGAACTGCATTAGCTCCATGCATGTGCACCATTGTATGAATCAAAGAGAAGGTGCGATTATCATGTTTGTGAGTATGCTCCATACAACCATGTGCTTGTGTCCGTGTCTCTGAATAATTTGCCAGGGGTCTAAGCAGTTGGCTATTGATCTGTATGTAAGTGTGTGTGCTTCTGTGTGTATAATGGTCATGTCACGCTGTGTTGATTTTCATGTCAGACAGCAGCGTTCTCTCCTCACTCCATTACTTCCCATTCTGTCACTGTGTGTGTGTGTGTGTGTGTGTGTGTGTGTGTGTGTGTGTGTGTGTGTTGGTGTGTGTTTCTGCACCTGTGATTTCTCGCCCAGAACAGTTCTTTTGATTTTTTTTCTTCTAGACTTACAGCTGTTTAATTGTTCCTTTACCCACGGTCACACACTCACAGTTCTTACAATACAGAGGTGAAGTAAATAAAAAAGCCAAAAAGATTGCACTGCATCATTATGCAAATAGACTCTACACTATCACAAGGGAGTTGTGAAAACAACTGAATTAAAATGGTTCAAAAACATAAATAAGCAACTTTTTTCAAACCTCTTCATTAATGCCATTAGTTTCATTTATAGACCCCATAATACAGCTTAGACATTGTTAAACATATTAAACTTTATTTATTTGTTCTTATATTCCCCTTAGGATGCAACATCCATTACGATGCCAAGTTGTCTATTGATCTGTTTTCATGTTTGAGCTGTTAGAATCTACAAAGTATGAAATGCTAAGTGTGCAAGGAAAAGAGAAGCCCATGGATTCAGACTGCAAGATGATTAAAAACCTGAATGTCTACATGGTATCACGTAATGTAAGAGCCACTCAATTCATAGTTTGCTTTAAATGTGTTGGAACAATTCTCAAGGGATAAAAAAAAAAATTTCTGTAAACCTACTGTTTCACAATTTGACTATTCCATGAAAGTGATCAAATAAAAAATTGATGAATTAAATATATTAAATAGTGAAGGGCAGCAAATTCCCAAAAGCTGAAAATCAACAACCTGGGTAATATAAATGACTTAAACATGTATTGTTTATCAAATTAGTTGGCAATACATTTTCTGTTGACCAGCTGATCAATTAATTGACACAATTTCAACTTTAAAGTAGAATAATATGTGTTTTAGTTCCACGAAAATGGTTGTGTGCAGAGAACACATATTATAATCCTTCTTCAATCCTGTTTTACGCTTTCATGCGAACCTTGCAACCTTTGTTTTACCTTTGTGTTAAGAAGTGTTTGTTAAGAAGGATCTCCCGTGGCACTCGGTGGAAGACTTGACAGTGATCAGTCTCTGTAGAGGGTCCAGCTCCACACCCAGAACAGAGCTGGCCCTCCTAATTAGCTTGTCCAGCCTGTTTGTGTCTGCCTCCTTCATGTCGCTGCCCCAGCAGACCACAGCATAGAAGATGACACAGGCCACCACAGACTCATAGAACATCTGCAGCATGGTGCCTCCTCAGAAATACAGCCGGTTCTGTGCTTTCTTTGTACAGTGCCTACAGCCTACAGTATTGTCCATCTATACTCCTAAATATAATACTAAATATTTGTACACAGATACAACCATCACCTCCCAGATTTTCCACCAGAAGTCCACCACCAGCTCTTTGGCTTTGCAGATGTTGAACTTGCAGCCACACCAATCAATAAAGCTGTCACTCTGCACACTGCAACGCCACTTCTTCTTTACAGGAACTAAGCATGGAACACTCTCCAGATACAGGCTTAGGTTGAAGATGTGTGGGGGAGGGACTAAAAGAGCCTATAGTGAAGCTGAAATGAAGGTGACTCTGAGTCTCAACCTGGAATCTTATAGCCAGTGATGGTCTTCATGCTCCTCCACACCTTCCTGGTGTAATTCTGCTGAAGGCTTTGTTCTTCCTCCTGTAAGCCTTGTTTCTTTCCTTGATCCTGACAGACAGCACAACTCTGGAACCTCTGCGCTGCCTCCCTGTCCCCTGACCTGAACGCCTTCTTTTTCTGATTCAGGATGGCTTTGATGTCCTTGGTGACACAGTCCATCAGTGTCCTCACCATTAGGCTCACAGACAATCTTCTATTGTGAATATATAAATAAGTAAGGGAATGAAGATCCAGGTAAAATCAGCTCTCTTACTGTGTTTTTTTAGGCTGTCAAGGTCACATTGTGAGCTGAGACGACAAGTTGAAATAGTTTAACCATTGTTAAGTCAAATGGCAGCAACTATTCGCTGTTTTAAGTATTATTTAGACTTTATTTGATCAATCATGGGTGACACTTCTCAAAGCTGGTTAATATACATTAGGAACAGGCTCAGTGGGCTCAAAGAGTTTTTGTTTAAGATTTTACATCCAAATGAGTTTTAATGGAATGTACAATGAGACTTACTGCTGTGACTCAGAAAATATCCACATATGCCAGTAAAATCTCCATGGGTGCTGTCACAGAGTCCGAGGAGTATATCCATTATTCATTGTCTGTGGAGAAGCTTTTGGATTTGTCTCAAGATGACATCATCACCACAGTCTCTCTCTTTGTGAACTCCAGTGCCTCTAAGAAGTTTTTTTGTGATGTTGTAATTTACTTTCATGGTGTATCTTCTTTCCCTTTACTGGTCTCGTCTATTTCCACTTCACTTATTGATTGCCTACACAGAATACCTTTCAACAGCCCCCAGACGATAGCCCTGGACCTCTTCTATTCAGTTATACATGTCGGTCAAGAGAGCAGTAACTACATACTTCGGTGAGGATAAAGCAACAATCACATCTGTTCCAGCATCTCATGGTTCCACTGATGTTGGTGAAGAATTGTTGTGGTGGCCTGCATGTTGAATTGAATGTTAGCACAACATTCTCACCTTGAGGAATGACACCAATCACCTATTTTATTCTGTAACATATGATTTGACCTTTTAAACTTAAACTTATGCCGGTGTAAACAAAAGACTAAATGGATTCAGAAAGACAAGTAACTTCACCCAAAGATGTTTTTAAGAGCAATAAAATGTTTTAGGGAGCATTTTCATCTATATCTTATTGGTCTTACCCCTGCACACAGCATTTTATAGAGCCCTGTCCTGCAATTTAACAAGCATAGACCCTCACAACCTTTTTGGTGAGTAGCCTCCACTACGAAGATAATGCAACGTTGTTTCTCTTGGTTTCAGAAAATCTAACTTTTTGGAGATATTGGATTTTCATCTTGCACTATTGACACTTGATTGGCATGTGATTGGTGATCCTTGGACTAGTTGTAAAATCACAGTAGCTGAGGTGTAGAGGTTTCAGACAAAGGTAACGTAACTGTACTTGATTCATTTTGCTTTTTTAAAATTTAAGTTGAAGAAAACTTAAACACTTTTTTGAAAGTACTCTTGCTGATGAGCTCTTCACATACTTATTATTGGTATAGAGCTCCAGTTAAAATATGATCCTGCACTTAATAACTGTAGCCTTTTCATTCATTAGTTTTCTGATTGCTGTAAAGGATCCTGAGGACCTGGACTAGTATCTATACACAAAGCACTGCTAATATATAGTGATCCCTCCACTAAGCCTTTTATCGCAGCAATTAGCTGGATGTCTCTTAACAGCCGGAGGAGGAAAGGGCTTTAGAGGGGCCAGCACAGGTATGAGGGAGAGGCAGGAATGAAGAATAGATTTAGCAACATATTCATTTACTGGCTGACTCACTAGATGAAGGATTTAATGAGTGACACATTAGGTGCTTCTCATTACCTTATTTCACATCGCCTTGCTCTATGGGTGACCTGGGAATGTATTCAGTCCGACATTACGAAGGACATCACAATCTTCTGTTTGTAGATGGGAGAAGCAATATGCATTAATTATTTTACTGAATTTTGCTGTTGTTTTGTCGACTTCAGAACATTTAAGCTGTCATGTTTTTCATCAACAGCATTGTTTTTCGTCTTTTTTTTTGCCAATACTAGCGTTGGCAAATGAAACTTAACGAAACAGAAGATGTGAGTAATTCAATAAGGGATTTACTGGTCGCTGAGCTTAACAAATCTGGGTATTTTGCCAAGTTGAAACCTGATCTGAAATTGAACTGGCTATCAGGACTCATACCTACTGCCACTTTACCAACTGACGGATAAGCAGGAGGAGAGTTGCTGGCTGACTGGATGATGAAGAAAGCAGCTTACCTACCATATAACCAGAGGTCAAATTCATATAGCATTTAATCTTTTGTACTTAAATAATTTTAAGAAAGGAGCAAGGCCTTAACCAGTGGCCAAATCTTTCTAGTCTCTTTGAAACAGGTGGGACAGAATATGAAGTCAGTATTTTTATGTGAATAGTACTTGGATGAATAGATGGATAAATCCACCCCTTAGATTAGTTAAGGAAA
>JAUYWH010000003.1:8521435-8531435 GCA_034779795.1 Ctenopoma multispine
ATGAAGTCAGTATTTTTATGTGAATAGTACTTGGATGAATAGATGGATAAATCCACCCCTTAGATTAGTTAAGGAAAAAAAACTATAATACAAAACCTTCAGTGTACATGTGCAATTATGCAATTAGTCGTGTGTGTGTGTGTGTGTGTGTGTGTGTGTGTGTGTGTGTGTGTTTGTTTTAACTATTGGCATTTCTGTTACAGCTGAAGGGAAAGTTTTTGAAAAACCTATTCCGACTCCTATGGCTCCGAAGGTTTGTGTTAGTCAGTGGGGAGTTTAACCTGCATTTATTAAGCATATTTTGTGTGGGTGAAGGATAGTCTCTCACCACTGTTGATACTGAATCAGGTTGTATGTTGGACTAACTGTTTTCAGAGTGAAAGGATCCATAAATGCTTAAAAACTCACACACCCAGACACACACTGACATTTTGTATGCCAGGGGACTATGCTTGACTAAGAGACAAACAATGTTTTCTAAATGTGTGACATCACATTGCTGTTAACACACACCCAGTGTTTGTGCATCTGTGTGAGTGTGTGTACTGCAGCAGACAGCTGATGTTTAAAAAACTCTAATGCGCTTTCTCCAATCTGACAACAACATCAATGCAAATTGTCCTGGGACATAAACACACACACAAAACTCGACTTGGGGATTTGAAGTGATTTGTTTTCACTCCACTTCTTGAACGTAGACACACAAATAGCCAGCCTGACTGAAACACAGACGCTTAAATCGACACACATGCACAAAGATAGACCCACAGAAAGGAGATGACTTGAACTTCAAAGAGAGACACAAACGGAAAGAGACGGAAAGGAAGCAGGGAGAAGAGAGGCAAAAACAGACAAAGCGATGTGTGCGGTGTTAAACCAGAGAGACAGAGGGTTATATTTGTGTGATGGTTGCAAAGTCGCTGGGGAGATACAAACACCAAACAACAGATAAGAATGGAGGTTGACTGGTTATCTGCTCTGGGAAAGAACTCTGTGACAAAGAAGGAGAGTTACGCTGCTTGTGTATTTGATCTATCAGACAGCTGAAGGTGCCTTCAGGTTACGTCCAGTATCATTTAATACTGCCCTGCTATTTTAGCACTGTCAGAGGTTTCTGACACCACACGTGGAGGCTAAATTGAGGTCTCTTGAGTGAGTCCTGATAAAATTGGGTGAATTGGATGCTTGTGATTTGATGATTTGTGTTTCTACAGACTTTTATAGCAAGTGTTCCCTCATCTTAGCAGGATTGTTAATCCCCTTAAAGTGATCTTTATTGTAATGACAGTCAGTGGCATCCAGGGACTGTTTCAAACTTCATATTTATCAAGCAAATTTCATAGACACAGCACTTCACACATCATTTCATTTTAGGATGTTGCTAAATCCTGATTCTTATCTTGATTGATTGATTTTTGTTTGTCAAATAGGTTTACAACCAATAGCATTTTAGAGTTCCAGTTTATTTGATGGGTAGGAAGCATTTTGTGTGCACAGTTTTTGATGAATTAAAAACATAGAATATTACAACACTTTGGCACTTTTAACAACGTTTCATAAGTAACGTCATCATAAGATCATACAAGTGAGCGTTTAAACTTTTCTATTACAGGACACAGCAACTCAATTTAAACCAAACTAGCAACACTGTCTTCCAAGTAAGTACGTTTGATTTGCAACATCAAATATTTTGGGTATGGAATATTAGCAGTAATATCTTTTTGATATGTTTAGCTGCTCAGTTATACTTGAAGAAACATTATCCTTATATATATTAAGTACCACGAGACACCCCCATTAAAATACTGTCACCCTGCTACTGGCTCTGTTTCCATTGTGACTGATTGGATTGTCTTTCAGTCAATTGTCTCATCTGACAGAAGAAACAACAGGAAAGTCTTCTGAGAGCTGTCTGCATTGATTTTGAGACTGTGTACTGTATCCTCTGACTTTGTCAAGATTGTAACCTCTGGAGGATAATGGATGTCTAGTTAGAGCTCTGATTCATTGTGAGCCTGTACATTGGCTTTGTGAAATATTTGAAGAACATTCATAAATACACCTAAGATTTACACCGTATAATCCCATATTTTCTAATTAACCAGAGCCATAAATACACAGTTGATGTTCCTGTTTTTCTCTCTGTCCATCTGTTGACTGGACTTTCCAGTTTTAAACTTGACCAAAGTCACTTCAATAACATGAACACACACATACACACACATACACATTCCCCAGTTACATCTTATGCCTCCTGCAATACACTGATAAGGGCCTCTCTGTCTTTCTCTCTGTCTCTCTCATTTTCTTTGTCTCTCTTGCTTTTTCTCTCTTTTTCTATTTTGTTCTGGTTTATTCCATCTAGCGCTTGTGTCCATCTCTTTTCCCTCTGTTTCTCTCTCTCTCTCTCATTTTGCCATCTCTCTTTTGCCCCATTGTACTCGTAGTCCTCATCTCTTGATCTTTTACCATCTCTCTTTCCTAATTTAATCTCATTTGGATTTCTATTACATTTTATTCATCTGTCATTTTCTCTATGAACTCTTCAGACTAGAATCCTGAATTAATTTTTTGAAATTCATTTGGGCTTGGAATTTACCAGGATGCCCTGAAGCGACACGTTTTAATGGCCTGTTACACCAAAAAAGAGAACGTATATCAGCACATTTGCTGACATTTACGTTTCAAGACATTTGTACGGTATTTACAAAAGTATTCACAGATAAAGAACACTCGTCAACATAAAATCACCCCTGTTCCTTTGCCTCTTCTAGTGCATTACTGTAATCTTGATAAAAGCAGAATATCATGTCAAGATCAAGCTCACATGTCATAGTATCTAATATTTACAAATAACACCATTTATCTGCAGACTTCACTGGTGCCAGTGATGTAAGAATGGCTCCACAGGGGCAAAGTAAAATATTGATTTGTCACTATTGCTTAGATCGGTTTTTGTCACTTATTGCACTGTATTGTTTTGGGTTAAACTGGGACACTGAAAGACTTAAAAGTATGAATGAATATAACTTAAACAGTTTTTCAGTCCATATAGTAACACTGGTAACACCTATGTTGCTGCAATAATACACTTAGTATTACTCATTAGATTGATTTCAGTTGACTTCCTGTTGCAGAAGAAGAGGTTTTAACATTGTCATGCTACTACTTTTCCATCCTTCAGGTGAAAATGCTTCATTTCCTCAATCTCCTGTCTCAGATACCATTTTGTTGTCTCTTGTGATGATTTTATCTGTGATGGAAAATTGCTGGATTATAACAAGCTTGCGGTGGGACTATCAGCAGGTTGCGTGTGTGATCACCACCATAATTCAGATGGCACACTATCTTCCTGTCATTGGAAAGAAGAAAACTTTCTTGCTCCAATGTCCTCTTTAGCCAAATTGATGTGTCTTTAAACTGCTGATGTAACAGCAACTGTGGGTGAAATACAGTAATTTGCTGTGGTGCCTCAATGGAAGGTTGCATAACGGACTATTTCTGGACCAGTTCAATTGGTCTTTTGGTCAGGTTAATAAGTTCTGAATATTGCAATCATGTAAAGTCACTTTTAAACATATGCTTTTTCTTTTAAGATTAGTTTTGTAATATTTGTCTTCATCTGATCACATGGACTCTGGAAACAGACAGCAACTATAGGAAGATCACTCAAAAGAGCTTATACCGGCAGCTGGTAATTTAGCTCTTTAAGTCTCCCTGCAATAAAGCTGTAGATGCACTTGCTATACCTCAGCAGTGAAACAGAAAAGAAACTTTTAGTAGAAGAAATGAAAAATCATATCTTCACTGAGGCTCATTTTAAATCGATACACAGAAACTGATATGTATACTGGTATCACTTCTGGATCTTGCAGTAAATAAAAGCAGCATGAGCATTAGTATTGGAGAATTTCACAGCAGTGAAGTCAGATAATCATGTAACACAGTGGAAAACAAAAGGAGCCAACTTAATTTTCTGCCTGTTTCACAAATACAATCTAATCTCACTCTAATGGAGAAAATTGAAGATTATCACATTTCTTTTTTTTTTCTTTGCAGTAATTTCAGACTAATCATCTAAGCCTTTACAAAACATTTAAGGTGGGCTAACGGTACAGAATATCCATCCATGCAGAGATTACTATCTGAAACTGATATCACAAGTCAAAATCGCGTCAGTGTTTACCTCGCTGCTGAGTTGAATAGTAATGATAAGCCTTCTCTTTTCATACCACTGTTTCCCATAGATGTAATTGATAAACTAATGTTTGCAGCGTGTTGGTGCCAGGTTGTTTGTGTCTGTATGACCACACCAGCGTATCTCTATGTCCTACTACCCCTGCTCATGCTGATTGGTCCAGAGACCCTGTATAAGTTTAACACAAGTAGTTCATTTAGCTGTCACATCTCATCGGGTACTTGTGCATCTCTAAATGGTCCTACGAGCCAATAAAGTTAACTCAAGGTTACAATGTCATAGCAGCTGTTTCCTAAAGAGATGGAGTAAATTAAATGAGCCAGATGAGTCAGCAAAAATGTTCTCACACACACCTCCACACACAGACACATGCTGATGGCTCCTCACACTCATGCAAGCATTGCACATATACACCAGCAGCGCAGACACTGCACACTCATAAATATTGTCAATGCGTCACCATACAACCTAACAGGCACTCTCTCTCTCTCTTGCTTTCTCTATCTCAAACACACACACACACACACACACATTCATTCCATCCCCCTCTTCTGCACTGAATATAGCTCATGGCACTGAGAACAATGACTAGTGCAATGAGTGGCATGTACAGCTTAGCTTGAGCTTTGGAGTGTGTGCGTGTGTGAATATCTTTGTGTGTGAGCTTATTTGATGTCAGCAGGGTTGATTCACACTCACTTACCCCCCGACAACTGGAATCATACCACCCGCCTCTTGACGAGTTCACATCAACACACACACACACACACACAAAGCTAATTAGGAGTCTTCATTAATGTTGGATTATGCTGTTCAGCTTCGCAGCTACAGGCTTTTTATGGGTGGAAAGGAGCTAAGGACTCTTAAGTACATTTAGCAGATTGCTAGTTTGACTTAAATAATGGATTTCTGCACAAGACTAACTAATGAAGCGGAACAGCGTTACCTATTTCCAAATGTATAACACGTAAGTCTCTAGTTCTGCACGCCACAGGTTTGTATGCTGTGGTGATGTATTTGATGTTATGAGGGCTGATGCTGGAAAATCACTCCGCCCAGCCAGGTATGTATGGTTACAGCTTGTGGCATGTGAGAATGTTTTCTTTTTTCACTATAGTACAACACTAGCCACTACAGCACTGTGTTTTGTAGTTTTCACCACCATTCGGGTCATCACAGATTCTATTGTATTATATTAATGACGTAGCCACATTTAAAAACATCCACTACAGTTTGAAGATAGACTCGCTGCTGCAACTTTCTGCTGTCTTTCATTAGTCCACATAGTTTTTCTGTGCAATGAGGGACTATTACTGTCAGTTTTCTGCAGTTTAACTAGGTCTGAGCTGTGGTGGAGACGGGTTAAGTAAATTAGTTAGTCACAGTTTTAGTAAGTTACAGTTAGGACACACATTCTCTATATTTTCTACATTGTAGATTGATACTGAAGACATCAGAACCTTAAAACAACACATATGCAATCAAGTAGTAAACATAAAATATGTTGATTATTCTAGATTTTTTAAAGTAGCAATGTTTTCCTTTGCACATTTGTTTAATAGCTTCATTACCTGGGATGATTTACGGATAATTAAAGGGTCTTGTCAAATGATAATTGCTGGTACTTCTTATTTCCACCAATCTGGTATTGTATTTGTGTTGGACTGCAGCAAATTGTCCTATTCAACTACTGAACCACTCAAATAACTACAAATAAATGACAGTCTTTTGAAAAATGATGGTCAGTCCGTCTGAAAAATTTTAAGAACTTTCTGTACATGTAACATGAAAACAATCACATGCTACGATTAAACTGGCTCTCATGAGACCACCGATGGAAGGTAAGAATCCTGTCCTGCAAAGCATACATTAATTAACTACCAGCCTGTTTAGAGCCCACATCTGTGCTTGTCAAAGTTCAGAAATAAAGACAACTCAGCTGTTGGGAGGCGACTGTATGAATCAAGTATTTATAGTTGAATTCCTGCAAATAAATCACTGGGAGAAAAAAAAGGAGAAAATAGTTTAAACCAGTAAACACAAGCTCAGTGGAAATCTGAAATCTGTTTGGTCTGATGAGTTCGATTTAGGCATTTTGGTTCCAACTATGTTTCTGAGATACAGAAAAGGTGGACGGATTGTGTCTGCATGTGTCGTTCATATGGAAGTTGAAGTGCAATGGTGTGTTTACTTATTTATTTTTTTTCTGGTGACACTGTCAGCAATTTATTCATAATTCAAAGCACACTTTACCCGCATGGGAGAGCGAGGATGAAGCAGCCAACAAGTGCTCAGCAGATGTGGGAACACGGTTGCAAAAGCATTCCAGGTGACTACCTCATGAAGCTGGTTGAGGGAAAGCCAAGAGTGTGTACTGCTTTTATCTAGGCAAAAAGTGGAAACTTTGAATAATGTAAAAATTAAAAACATATTTTGCTTGGTTTTGCTTTGCTTTGTTGTGACTTGTAGTTTCACTAGTTGATTGTGTTCAGGATCTTCAGTGTGGTGACTAATATAAACAGGAACATTTATGGAATGAGATAGCGTGTCCAAACATTTGGCTGCTTATGTATATATTTTATGAGCCCTCCAGTGTGTTTTGTGTCTTCTACCATTTGTATCTTCCAAAGGGAGACGTTCAGTAAACACCATATGCCCAAACCACCTCAACTGACTGTTTTTGGTGTGAAGAAGCACTAATTTGTCTCCAAGCTTTTTCCTGATGTCCAGCGCTCCAAAACTTGAACTTGATAACGCTTGTTTCTTGCTCTGTCTTTTGAAGTAACATTAAGCAAGTACTTGAATAACAGACTACAAAAAACCATCACCCATTTCCCACTAAATCAAGAGCACCATTGCACAGTAGTTTGTACATGAGATTTCATTAGAAAGTGTTTCTGTGTTTGTACCAGGTTGACACATATGTAGAATAGAGGACAGGTGTTGTTCAAGGGCACTTTGCCAATATTGGCAACTGAACTTTTTCATTATGTTCTTGCTCTTACACCTAATCTTCTACACTTAACTGATCTCCTCATTGGCTCTCCTCCTGCTCTTAAAAACCACCCCACTCCTCTCCACTCCTCTTTTCTGTGCTCCTCTCATAATAATCATAAAGTGAAATGTTTTGCATATTAAGATGACAGTGCACGTCTATGTGTGTGTACATGTGACAGCACGCATTAGTGCAGATGTGTTTGCCTCTGCTCGTGGCTTCCTGACTGTTCGCGTGGGTGTGTTTGTATGTGAATGTATTACTCTTGTCACGACTCTCTCCTTGCTGCCTCCTTACATCATCAGTCCAAAAGATTTTTAAAAACCTCTACAGCAGTATCTGAATAAAATTTTTGAATTATGTTTAGTACTGTGTTGTTAAGGTTACTCACGGTCTTTAGGAAAGATATCCCCTATATTTTAGTTTTTTTACACAACAAGAGGTTGGGCTAAAGGTGGGTAGACGGAAATCTGCCAGTGACTGAAGGATGTGCTACAGCTGTGTAGTGGGTGGCAGGTATTACGATGCATACTATCTGTGCCAAAGTGCCCTTGAACAATGTGCTTTCTAAAGTGATGCTGCACTGTGAATGACCCTGCTCTTTGACACAGGGCTCTTTTAAAAATAGGCAATACCTTCTCGTCTTCAGTGAAAGACAATGTTTTTTTATAGATGAAGTTGATTGTAGAAACCTAACGCCAGGCTAATCCTTTAGTGAGACTGTGTACCTAGCAATGCATGGTAGACCTTAGACAGCTTCGTTAGTCTCTTGCTGGCTATGATGATAATGAAGCTGTGAAAGAACGACAACCATGCTGCGCGATGTCCAGCATGACTCTCTAGATGCTAGCAAAATTAGCCATAATGGCAGCAGCATCACAAGTTGTGTTATGCTTGAGACTATAATCTTAGCAGCATGATATTTTATGGTGAAATGTGTATGCTGCAGTTTTTCTAGCAGTCTGCCAAAACAGCCACAGTAGAGGAGGAAGATGAGCAGCTGGCTGCTGAGGCAGATTTAATTTGGAGAAGGTTTGAAGGCTTGAAGAAAAATGTCTTGATGTTGCTCCAATTAGTGAACTGATCCATCATTTTTTTTATGCCAGATTCTCGGTTGTTTTAACAGTGTTACTGCTGCTCTGTGTAAAATCTGTAATCAAAGTGGAACATGTTTTTTCCTTTGTTGAGGTGCAATGCAAACTCCTACTTTAGCTATGTTGGAAGGCTGTATGTGATGCTGAAGTAAATCACACGATGCATCGAATGCTGATTCAGTCTATAGATAGCTGCATCCTTTGAAAAACAAAAACGAATGTGGATTATATTTTCCAGATATTCATTTCAGTTTGCTTTACGCTAGTGAAAAAAAAAAAGTTATATACTCGTAGAAATCGTTTATAATCATATAAAATGTGGCATCTAGAGGAATATTCAATCCCAAGATATGTATGCACTCTACAGCTTTGATGGAAAAACAAAACCTTTTTCTGTATGTGTGTGTTTGTGCATGCCAATGTTAGACCCTCAGGTATCAACTAGCCTAGTTTAAGGGGTGATATACACACACACACTGAGATAACATCATTCCTGAGGGGCAATGTTGTGCTGACCAGATGAGTTATTTCCTTTCATCATGTGTGTGTTCGGCTGGTTTAGGTTTTGGTTGGGATTTGGACTATCTAAGTATGCTGTTACATTTGTACACTGTGTGCATGTATGGTTTTATGTTTTGCAGGTCCAATAAGGGATCATGAAACTGAATCAGCACTTTTACAACTTTCCTTCAAACTGTGTTACCGTGAAAATATGAGCAGTATCTGAAAAGACGCTGTCAGAATTCCAACAACGAGGATTTCTTATTAAAATGATGAATAATTACTTAAAATCTTTTTTATTCAATGTATGGAGAAGAGTATGGATCTAAAATTTGGAACTACAGTATATCTTTGTGTGTGTGGACCATTGTTTATACAGTATGTATGGTACTTGGTATGGGTGTTTTTTTTCCTCTTTCAAATTCTCTGCAGCCAAGATGAAAGTAGAAAAGAGATGGAAGAGAAATATTCATTTAGCTCTGCCTCCCACAACCTCTCTGTCTGTATCAAGTCCATTGCCATGTCCCTTTCTCTCTCCTTCTGACTGTCTCTCCCTGCTCCCTCTTTGTGTCTTCAAGGTAGAAAACTGCTCCCTCTCTCATTATGTCTCTCTCTCTCGCATTGTCTGCGTGTGCGTGTGATGGAGACAAAGAGAGGTAGTTTGAGACTGTGAGTCAATCTTGCTGACCTCATGCAGTTCTTATTTCTTGCTCAACCCATTTGCTGTAATGCGCGCACACACACACACAAACATATATACACTATAGGTGCTCATAAACCTCTGTCTTCACTTGTCAAAATGCATGTAAGTGATTCATCGTTTGTAGATCAGAGAGAAGTGGTTTTGAATACTTTCCACTGAAAGACACTGTTAACCTTCATTTGCAGTAATATATATTTAGATGTGAGAGAGGAATGAGAAAGAGATAAGAGGAGCATCTCTTTTTCATTCCTCACTCGGGAGAGGACGACACAGCGAGTATTACTCAAGAGAAAGGGGAGAGGAAGAGCTGGGGATAGGAGGACCACAGTCCTCACAAGGAGGGAAGAAATTGAGGAAGCGAGACAAAGTGCTTTGATTTACACATTTAAACATTAATAGCAATCTTCAGGGGAGAAAACATCACTGCGCTGCTAACATGTTGCTCTAGAGGACAGAAGAGAAAAGCCAGAACTCGCACCGTGCCTCCAGCAACTCAACACTGCTTACAC
>JAUYWH010000003.1:8532978-8597639 GCA_034779795.1 Ctenopoma multispine
GTGTGTGTGTGTGTGTGTGTGTGTGTGTGTGTGTGTGTGTGTGTGTGTGTGTGTGTGTGCGTGCGTGCGTGCGTGCGAGAGAGAGAGAGAGAAGGGGAAAAAAGCAGGGACAGTGAAAGGGAGGATGCCCTAGTTCTTGCAGTAAAACTAGAGGGAGAAATAAAATAAAGTGCAATCAAGGCAATAACAGTAAACTCCTTAAACAGAAAATGTAAAAAAATGTTGGGTGTTTGTATATTGTTTGTGCATGAGTGTGTCTGTGTATGTCTATATATTGTAGTGTTCCTAATAGTGCAGTAAGTGTACCTTTCCTCCCAGCTGTCATTGCTGTTCATCTAGAATCACTCACTGGCAACCAGCACCCCAGTGGTGCAAAAGTAATTGAAAGAACTTGAACTATATTAATCAAATGATCTGCTTCCTGGTTTTTTTTTCTAGCACAAGCTGGGAGGTTCTTATGCTGAATTTCCCAACATATCTTAAGAAATCCCCTCCAGCAGACACATCAAATGCAGCACAGAGAAAGGGACGTAATGGAATCGGTTGATGAGAAAATTCAAATTAATACTGAGGCTTCAAGTGGGCCAGTGGAATACTGAGCTGATGGCTGTTATCATTATTAATTTATTTAATATGATATATAAAAAGGAAATTCCACATAGGTTACCTTACACTCATGGGACAAAAAAGCAGCCAATCAGTGAGAGCGTTAATTAAATGTGTGGGTCATTGTCCAATCATCAGGGGCGTCCTTTGGCCTCAGCAGTGGATTATGGATCCAGCGATTGTGGGTGTCTTGTAATGAGTCTTCAGAGATAGTTACTAAGATTCACTAAGCATTTGGCTGACACTTACTTAGGAGAATAGGCAAGCATTGTTGTGAAAAAGCCAGCAGCGATATTAGTAAAAGAGATGAGTGTTCATGGAGGGATGAAAGAGGAGTGCTGAAATTGGATTCATTATCGTTATTCTCAGACAGAGTTGCAGTATGTCCCAGAGGTGACATTTAGAACAGGGGTCACCAACCTGATAACATGGATCTTTAGGAACTTAGTAGTTGTAGCCTCCTATCCAGGTAAACTTTTTTTAAGGATTTCAAGTTTACTTATTGGAAAGTGTCTTTCTCAAACTGTGAGTTTCAATAGCTGACTGAACCCCAAGTTGCTCCTGATGTGTGTAGTTTATACATTCCTCCGTTATAAGTTGCTTTAGATAAAAGCATTTATATAAAAAGTGTGACCAGGATGTGGACACACAGCCCTGTAATAAACTGGTGATTTGTACCCACCTCTTGCACAGTGATGGCTCAGGTCAGCTTCAGTGATCCTTAGCAGGAACCTGTTAAAACACTATATATAGTGGATGAATGTGAAGAGTATGTAGTCTGCAGGACATTTTATAGCTGAATGTTCAACTAGGTAGTGCTCTTTTGTGGATATACTAAAAGACGCTTGAAATTTCTATAGTACCTTATTTGTTTTTTGTCCACAGACATGTAGGCAGTAAACTAATATTTAGCAAATATATCAGCTTGGACAATTTACTGGTCTAACTCTAATACAGACACAGCTGTTCACATAGTGCTTTGGAATTATTTTCTACCAGTATCAGTTTCTTTATGTTTTATTTACCTGTAGCTCATTTTTATATTTTGTGTTGTGTTTTCTTACATTGCTGTGTTTTTATAAATGTTCTGCATGCTGTCAAATTGGTGAAAATGTTTTCTTGTGTGTAGTCTGCTAGCACATGCTTTCTTGATAAGCTGCAGTGCATGGAGCTCTCAGGGCCAAACACAAACAGCTAATGTACATTCACCAGTATGCTGACAAGGGGCCCTCGTGAATGATGTAACCCAGAGAAATATCAGCAATCTGGGCAAACTGCTGTCTCTTCTTCCCCCTCTTTCTTGAACTTCTTGTCGCCCTCCATGTTTCTAAATGCTTTCATTGCCTACTCTCAGCTCCCATCATCTAACTCATCTGAATCATCTGTCTCATCTGTTTGTCCCTCCTTGTAAATACACTATCTCCTGCTTCGTCTCCTTTCTGTGCTTTTCTCCTCTCTTCTTCTTCTTTTGTATGTTTATCTCAGTTACACGCTTCATAATGATTTTCATTTTCTCAGCATTTTCTACCTTCTTTTGCTCCCCTCTTTTCCTTGCCGCATATTCTCTCCCTCTTCCTTTCTTGGAAATGCAATCGTGAGAGAGTGAGAGAGAGAGAGAGACAGAGAGAGAGAGAGAGAGAATTAAAGGAGACAGTATTGAAAAGAGGATGAAAACCTGAAAAGGGTGGATCGAAGGGGGAGGCGGTCAGTGAAGAAGAGAGGGAGGGGAAAGCAAGGAGAAGAAGAGATATTCCTGTGAGAGTTTCTGAATTAAATAGAAGATTAAATTGAATTGATATTGAATTGTAACATAGTGAAAGAGAAAAATAATAAGAGGCAGGTGGATGACAGTAAAAATGCTCTCTGTAACATATTTAGAGTGACTGGTTAATAATACCATGTCTTTGTTCAGGTTTTCAGTACACTGTTTACTGGGGGAATAACTTCACCAAGAACCATTTTTATATGAAAATATGCACCATATGAAATATTTCGTAGTTTGTAGGGATTTGTATGTAAGCAACTTCAACACTCATAAGAGCAGACAGTGCAGGCAGCAAAATTACCTGGACTGGGTACCACTTTCTGTAAAAGGAATGTTGACTGCAGTGATTGCCAAAAATTCACTGGCAACTTGGATATGTTTACAAGCCAAGATCACATGCAGAGGTAGCTGGCAAAGAAGACAAAGTAAGCCAGATTTTGCCAGACTGTATTTGGTGACATGTAAAACTGTTATTCCTACTCCAGAAACTCAGCAGCCCACAATGGGAATTAAGTTGAGCACATATTAAGGGAATTTTTCAGATAATTTGCAATTTACCAGTCCAGCTATGCACATATTAAGAAAGCCAGGAATTATATATTAGGCCTTATAATTACTTAGATATCTAAAGGGAATCTAAAACCTTCAACTTTACTATTTGGTTTACTCTAGTGCAAAATCGGCTGTAAATAAGAAGTGCCAGCTTGTCACCATGAAAAAGCAGTCAAAGAAATGACGGACATCATTTTAGAGGACTCATGTCATTCCATGGATCACACTTTTGAGCTCCTGCTATCAAATATATGATACAGAATACCCAGTGGAAAACAAAATATTCACCAAAAAATCTTTCATCATCTCTGCCATACGTCAGATAACCTTAATGCATCAAGACGTTTTTCTTTTCTTCTTTATTGGTGATCTTAAATATAACCTTGTGATATTTTATTTCCTGTTTATCATGGACTTAAATGTCATGCAAGCCAAAGACAATTTTCTGCAAAGATGAACAATAAAGTTCTTTACATTTTATCATTTTGTGGTATGCAGTACATAAAAAGTACCATATGGGCCACAAAAGTGCTAAATGATGAGAGTATATTGGACATTCGTTTGGCAGGTGGCCAAAAACAGGTTGTGTAAATGGGCTCCAAAAGCTTCATTATTATCGATGTTCTGTTTACAGCCTGTTTCTGCTGCCACCAAGTGGCTAAAATATCAGTTAATGCAGTTTTAAGTGTTAAAGTCGTTGCTGAATTGTACACTTTGTATTCAAACATAAAAACATTATATTGAATTACCTATTGGCTGAATCTCTTTTAGCTCTTGACACCTTGCTGAACCTTTAGGCCAACATAGGGGCTAGTTGGCGCATGACTTATCGCATTTGGCTGTAGCATGTTAGAAATATATAACAATCCTGGTATACACTAGCATTTTTGTTCTCTCACAGCACATAGGAATAATCAAGCCCAGACAGGTCATGTTTTAGAGGACAGCAAACCTTAGCAGCGGCTGTTGATCAGAGGTTGAACAAGCAGCCTCGTGACTAGGACGCTGTCAGTTTGACTGCGTAACTGTCTGAAAGTGGATTCTCTCACTTTCTCTTAAACGGCCTCTGTGCTGACAGAAACTTCCCTAAGCTAACTCCTCGCCGGCCAACAGAAGAAGACAATCTTTTGTACTCAGCATTTCCCAGAGGTGGACATGTGTAACTCTCACTGAAAACATTTCCATACCCTTCAAAGGTTCTTACGGGACGAATCCCCACAACATCTTAGTAGTCAGTCTCAAAGCGATTTGGAATTTTCAAGTCCTTCACAATCAATCACGGAGTAAAGTTCTGATTGACAGCGGAGAAACCCTTGAGATGTCAACCTGCCTGGAATAATGGTCTTTCTTTCATGCTCGCCTTTACCTCTCTTCATCTCTCTCTCTCTCTCTCTCTCTCTCTCTCTCTCTCTCTCTCTCTCTCTCTCTCTCTATCTCACACACCCTGTTTCTCTCTACTTGTACCTTTTTTCCCCAGCTGACAGGCATGTACAGTAACCCCCATCTTCTTCTTCTTTTCCTCAATATGCCTTTTTTTAGTCTCACTTTTATGGCATGTAGATCTTCTCTCAGAACATGCACAGTCCTTTTCATTCATCCCCTCTCTTTCTCTCTTCTTTTCATCTGTTTCCGTCGTTCTCTGGCCCATCTTTCTTGATGACTTCGGGGAGCTGTGGTCGCTTTGGCCATCAGATAACAGTTTCCTTGATCGATATATTTGGTGTGTTTGCAGACGTGCATACAAGTATGTGTCTGTGTGTTGGTGTGGAAGTCTGCCTTGTGTGTGTTCAGAGTGTGTATATCGCCTTTTAAGGTGTATCTTGTTGGGATCAGCATGTGGCTGAGCATTGGGCTTTTAATGCCCTTACTAAGTCAATAGGGGCCAACGTCCCTCTGCTATTGCCTTCCCTCCCTTCCTAATTAAGCTTTTAATACAACTTAAAAAACACAGACCACAACATTACTATTCATGGAAAAAAAGAAAGGAAATGATTAAAAGAAAAAGGAGGAGGGTGAAGAGTTGCAGGAAGGAGAGGTGGAAATGAAAGGGAGCAGAACAGCAGAGAGAAAAAATTGGAAGATGAGAGAAATCATGAAAGAAGGGTAGATAGACAAAGGGATTAGAGGAAGAAGGGATGGCTTATATGTGAGAGATAGTTGGCAGTCATAGTGATTTAAAACAAGCAGAATATTTTCCATAATGCTGACAGTTTTAAAATGCTAAATTAGCTGGGAAAATGTCACAAGGTCTCAAGGGATTGCCCCAGTGCAGACAAGAGATGGAAATTTTGACTACATTTCACTGAGGTTGAGTGATCGACTAACCGACTAGTCTGGGAAATGTCAGCAGATCTCTTGGGATTATCTTAAGATGTAATACAGATAGCATGTCTCAACCATTCTTAACTGCAAGTGTTGTAATCATATAAGGACATATACATTATGTATATGATTAATAAGCATTTAAAGAGTGAATACAGACAGAATTAGTCTTTGCTGTACAGTCACATCAAGATCAGTCAACCATTTGTAGCATGCTTCAATTACAAAGAGGTTTAGATTTAGAATTCACCAACTGCACCATCTAGAACATCATTAACTGATGACTCATATAGTGGATTAATACAGTAGTGCCATGAACAGATGTAATTTGCTGCTGCTACATGCCAAAAAAAAACATTTTAATGTTTAATACAGAATATTTTTTCCTCAGTAAATACAATCTATATTTTATGGGGATGCAATGTGTTGTAAAGATGGGGAAACATTGGAAACCAAAACAACCTTGCAAGTTTGCTCTAAGAAAATGCAAGGCATAGATCAATTTATCAACCTTCACCCACAAGAAATGTGCTTTACATGCAAAGAATTGATTTATAAACAGAGAATATAAAATTAACATCAGCTGAGTACACAGACATAAAAATAACAAGGGATTTGATTTCAATGCAGTAATTTTCAATTTGATTGTTAGGCACAGGAAGTACCTGAAGAGTTATTAATTCAGATTTGGGATTCATAAGGTGCTATCACAGTAGTTGACTAATTCAGCTTCATTTTAACCTGCTAAGTTTTATGTTTTTCATGCCAATCAGATATCTATTCAATAACTAACTGGAGTAAAATAAAACATTAATATGCCCAGTTGCCTTTCAGTCGTATCTTGTATGTGTTACTTTTGCAGGAGCAGACATGATGACATGCCCATTGATTTTAAAGATGAAGTAATTATGCTTACAGGTTTAGGGTTAGCCTGCTGTCTTTTTCATTCATAATGGAGGCTCAATGTCAAGTTGTGCTTCAGATTGAATACTGGTTAAAGCAACCCCTGGCATTTGACATTTCTCTCCTTTTTCTTGCCTGCATTAGGTTAGATTTGTTTGAAAGTTAAAATGAATGTAGACATAGTGCAACAAAGGACAAAGAACAAGTAAAACTCCATATAATGCAAGCACACACGGAAAAGACAGACACACACAACACATGTAAACTGTCCCAGTCATTTATAGCTTTGTCTCCCCTCCTCCTCCCATCTCCCATGATGGAAAAGTAGAACCAAACAAATTTGTTCAATCATCCTCCGTTAATGTGAATATCCTAATCCCGTGTTTTAAATCATGTTCATGGATCTACCTGTGTATGCTGATCTACATTAACCTCTATCAAGAGATGAATTCAGTTTGATCAGCTTATTAATCTAACTCACCTTGTAGCATCAACTACCACTAAGAGTTTTTTTCCCCCGCCTGTTAGAGCTGTTTCTTGCATTGTGGTAAGCAAAAGTCCATAGACTTCTGGTACTATACTTGATGATGTCAAAGAAAACAGCAAAGATGAAATATGAATTTAGTCAGTAAGATTTTGTTAGACTGAACCCCTGAACAACAATGCTTACTGAGTTGCAATTAAATGTGTTCAATTATCCACAGCACACACAACTGACACTTTTTGATGTATATTTGATTTGTATACAGTAAATCTCACAAGAGAAAACTGGAATGAAATAGAAATCCAGGATGAGAGAAAGTCTTATGATCTCCCCAAAAATCTGACTAGCCTCCCTTCAGTGCAACAAGTACAGAATATATATAATGACTATGATGAGCGGACGTGGAATTGAATTATCCAAAATGGCCCTGCTTGATTAAGTTATTATTCTATTAGGTTAAGACTCATACCTATTCACATTAGTGTTTTATGTATCTATTATGCCATTTAAGGATGCATAAGGACAATTGTGTGCATTTGCAGATATCTGCCACATTTTGCTTTACTTTATTCTAGGAAAACATTCATACTTAGTATGAAAATGACTAACCCCTGCATGAATTCTAGAGTAACACAGAGAAAGATTTTAACACAAAAGTCTGTAAAATTGTAAGTTGAATATGATTTCTGTCTCATTTATTTTTTCAGAGAAGACTTGATGTCAGTAAGCCGCTTGCCAATTCATAAAAATAATTTCATACTTCATGAATACTTTTTTAACCTTTTTTAACAGAATGTCTGACTTTACAACACTTTATCACCGCAGCCATTATAACAGGGCAAGTACTTTGGGTCGACCTAAGAGGCTTTTGGTTTAATTCATTTGATGATGCAAATCTAAACAATGAACACAGGAGCATTTAATTATCCTGGTCTGAAAATCTCCTTGCAGCAGGATTTTTCCCCACCCTAACAGATTAATTGGCCATTTATTCAGTAACTGTGCATAATACATTGTCACACCAGCCACAACACTGTGCCCACCCTGTGAATTATTCTTAGTCAGCATTTAAAAATGTGATTTCACACATTGTGGTCTCCTTTTGTGGTCTTTTCTTTGTGACCGACGGTATAAAATCATTGCTGAAAAGAGCTGTAAGATTCCTAAGATGTTGACTTTACACTAACCCCTGACATTTATCTGTAATAGTGACTCACATTAAACATACACGTACACACTGGTGGAAATGCACACACACTTGGTCTTTTTAAGGCCTAGTGGTCTAATATGAGCTGTCAGCTCTGCCACATTGTTTTGACTTGTTACAAGGGATAGTACTCGAGGGTAGAGGCGTGTGTTTTTTCTGTGCAAATGACTGTGTGTACATTGTTTTCACCATGTCTTTCTGTTTATGTGTGTATGTAAGAATATTATAGATGACATAGGCTGATAAAGATGCGCATGTGTGTTAAGTATATGTGTGCTCAGTTACAGTATATCAAATGTTCAACATGCACAACTGTGTGTGTGTGCGTGTGTATAACACTGTAGAAAATGTTTTCTCATGCATGCTCTTCCAGTTTAGTTTTTTTTTTTTCTCCCATTGAAAACAGATTTGACAAGTCTATCAACACGCAGACAGTATACAGTACATACTCTCATGCACAATCATACACTTGTGGACCTTGGAGACGGATTACAGTCTATCTTTCAAAGAGAATATACATCTTTCAGTTTTCACAATCTGTAAAATAAATAAACACACACACATTAAAATAATACTTAAACTTTGTCTTTCTCTTCTTTCTTGTAACATCCACAAGATCGGTCATCTTCCATCTGCACACTCTTAATCAGTTAGAGGCATAGAGTTCTGCCGATGATTACCTTCTCTCCATATGCTTCTTAATGCAAAATTAGCTCCCTGATAAAGTAATGTGAAGGGAGCTAAGCCCTCAGGTGGGATGTATGCATCTGTTTCAGACTGAGCAGCATGTCCATGTGGTGACATCTACAGATGTTGCTGCATGTTCAAGGGTCACTAATCTTGCGCGCATGCGAACTACCTCGCTGTCACATATTGACATGGGTCATGAGACTTTGAACATGAAGGAGACTTGTCCCAAACTATGTCACACTCTTAGAGCAAATAATATTCCAGCTTTAAAGGCAAAACATCCACTCCAGCCTAATCCTGATAGCTCCAACATGTAGTCCTCATCAGGTAATGATGCAGTACATGTAAACCTTGCATTGAAATCAGAGGGGGTGTGTGTGTGTTTTTGTGTGGGAGTGGTGTGTGGGTGGAATAGGCAGTGAGAAGATTCTTGCAAATTCTCAGGGAAGGTGGGAAAATCTGGACGTGGTAAGTGGCACTGAGACGTGCTCCATTTCTATGTTCAATTTGCCTGTCAGCAGACAGCGCTTATACCGCTCAATGTTTCATTTTGCGAACCAATTACAAACAAAAACTGTGGTTGTACCGGGCAGTCCCCAGGTCTGAATATGTTTAGCCATTTGAAGCAGAGATTTGCTATGTAAAGACATGCATGTTGAGCCAATCATTTCTTGGCATAAGTAACACTTTAAAATAAACTTGAAATCGAGGTCAAAGCAAGAAAGAGATACCTGGATGTTAAAGAAATGTTGGCAGCTGTGATTTTGATTTCTGCCCTCACATACACATACTGACTTTTTAGACACAAGTAGAAGTAGAGCCTTTATCTTTTACTGCCACTCTTTTAGTCTGTCTCTTACTCTCTCCCTGGTACTCTCATCAGAGCAGTGCCGCCTTTTGCTATCTCAGTAGCTATCTGTAATGGGCACTATGTTCAAAGCAAAGCAGGGGTGTTTGTGTCTGGGTGTTAAGTGTCTTGGCATGCCTGCCTGTGTGTGCATGTGTGTGTTTCCATGGCCTTGCATGCTCTCTCTCCCTCTCTGTCTCCCTTGTCTTCCCTCTCTCAGCCCTCCAGAGTAGTCAGAATCTTCCTTCCAGTCAATTGAAGCTGTTTCCGTGTCTAACACCCTGCGCTGCTGCAGGCAATTTACATGTGTGTCTGTGTTGGTGCAAATGAATTTTTGTGTGTGCGTGCTGCAGGCTGCCCATGACTGTATGATGCCTGCAGAGCACAGGAGGAGGAAAAGGCTGTCCTACTGTTGTAAATCAGCAACACTCTTGATGGTGTATGTATAATAAACTGGCTAAGCAGAAGTTAAATCATCCTGTCTATTATGTATGTTAATCAAGAGTCTTATTGAAGGTGGTCATGTGAATTTTTACTTTCCATATGATAATTATATTCGTCTGAATTTAAATATACAGCCATGAACACAAACTCATAACGCTGCCACACTGAATGTGTATGGTTGTACGTAATTGTATCCCCTAAATAATTCCTATGACATATGTAATTACAAGAACTCAAATGGAAAAAAAACTCTACATATAAAACAGAAATAAATGTTCTGTTCTGTTTGCCTGAATTGCCTAAAAACAGACCTTTATTCATTTACACTGTATGATAATTTAAGGATTTACTGAAACAGTGGCAACACTCTACCTTTAGTTTTATTGACTTACAAAATATGTGTCATGAGGTACAAAGAATGATGCAGTGTAGTCCATTAGTACTGGTTTAATTGAGGAATTTAAGTATCTCATTATCTAAAAGCTATTTTAGAGTTATCTAATTAATATTGGCATCAGTGAAAAGTTTTAGTGTTTAATGATGTAATTGTTGTTTCAGAGAATTTCATTAGCATTGCTTAGGATGGAGGCGTTTAGTGAAACATACTCTAGCCTGAGTGTTATCTGACAGAATTTCATTAGCATTTGTTTTAATGAAGACTTTTAGTGTGTCTAAATGTTGCATTTAATTGTTTTGAGTATAGTGGTTTCAGAGGGGCATTTAGGCATCAAATGAGCAGCTGGATATTGCTAACAGCCAAAGGCTACTCATTTCTGGGTAAGGTTTGTAAATCTGTCTATTTTTCATATTTCTTTTTATGAAATACATTTTCTCTTCTAAAATGGAATCGTTTTAGAGTAAATAAGTTATCATATTACATGAGTTAACACGATCTAAATAAGAAATATTGAATTTTTTCTTCATTAATGCAAATGGTATTAGTTTTATTCCTAAAATGCAGCAAGCAACAAATCTGTAACAGGATGCTGAATGCACTCAAAGCAGGTGTTTCCACACAGGTGTGGTTTCTGACGTAATTGATTAAGTTAATTGGTTAATTTAACATTCAATTATCCCATCATCCCCTCCCCTTAGCCATTATGATCATCACGCTACACTCGGCCTATGTCCAAATCCGCCACTTGGCTTCAAATGATTTAAATGAGTGCATCTGTCGCAAGCATGGATGGATGGAATAAATAACAAAATGAAGGTAAAATGATGGATGTGTGCTTAAAGGGAGCAATGACAAGAGGTCAGATGGATAGGGGGATGAATGGATGGATGAATAAAACAGAGTGAGGGGTTAACCTTTCATGAAAGGCAGTGATCCTGGACGTATTCACTGAAATATTCCCAGTGCTCATCAGCCGGCAGATTTAACTAACCTTTATGTTCTTTTGATGTCACAGCTCACATTCTTTGCCATTTTTAGGTTAATTAAAATGCTGCGGGCTTTGTGAACATCAACCGTACTGACTCTGACAATTTCCACAGCACAACTAAAAATGGTACAACTACCAGAATTTTTTTTCAAGGTCTTATCTTGTAGCAAGTAGAAAAACAGATAACAAGAGTGGAGACAAAAATTACCCATGCTTCCAAGTGACATGGATGTTGGATAAATTAGTCAAGCATGTACTAAATGGAGTCATGACAGATTTTACCTTGTGTTTTCAGACATAAATGGGTCAAATCATTTTGATTGATGTAAAAAGTGGAATGATAAGCTTTTTTTGTTGAACGAGTGATTCAGTTGAACTATTTTTAAGCAGAATTCAACATGTATTCATCCCTGCTGTAATTTCTGCCACCTTTTCTCTACTAACCCCCCCCACTCACACACATACACACACACACACGCACACACAGACACAGCTCACCCCCTCCTCTCCTTCCTCTCTGTATCACCTCTGTGAATATAGTAGTCATGCAGGGAGCTAATGTCAAACCACCAATTACACAGTCAGTCGCATTTTATCTTCTCCTTCTCTCTCCTTATGTTGTACACACTCACAGCTACCCCCTGACACAAACACACAACAAGATACATGGGGATGGACACTCCATACTTGTTACTCATATGTTCTCGCTTGAAACTATTTTGTTGCTACCTAAACATTTTTCTCCTTCGTTCACGTGTACTATTCCTCTGACCGTCTTTCGATCTCTTACTTTCTCTCTTACTCCAATACCATTATTCGAACAATCAGCCAGAGCAGTGGCATTTACTGGCCCTGACAATCTCAGCACAGACATGCAAACACACACACACACACATATACACAATCACACGCACGTACACACACCTAGTGTCTATCTGGGCAGGCTGCCCACTGCATGCTAAGCTAATGAGATTGGCAATGGGCCACGTTACCAATATCAGCTGCAACCTTGCTTCCATTCTCTCTCAAATACACACACACACACGCACATCAAGAGACACGCACAGAGATTCACGCTCTGAGACACAGAATCAAACAAACGCAGACACACTGACAGACACGAGCGACTGCACAAGAACAGACACTCAATCACGTGCACAAAGTTATATCCACAAAAGCATTTCTGCAGTGAAATGCAAAACAGAGAGCAGGATGAGAAAGAAAGGAGGCACAAATGAAAGAGTTTAAAATATTAAAATTTTGTCATATGTATTATCATGTATCTTTTCTTCAGTTGAATGCAACTTCTGATGTTTTCATTTCATCATCATGGATTTTGAATATCTCACTGATTGTGTCTTTAGAGAAAACACATTCAAACATACAGTAGATGTCAGAGAAAATGTGACCAAGGTTGCTCCACAGTGCCATTGTTGGAACTTCCTGTCCACAAACAACACCAAAAGTGGGTAGAAATCACTTTGAATTTGCTTCATTGTGCTTGAAAGCACTAACATGAAATTTTCATGACTTGGTGGTAGCCCAAAGATTATAAAACTTTAATACTGAATGATATACTTGTTATGGATACATAACAAGTGCATCCTGACTAAGAAGAAGAACACTGGCAATTTGGCGGAAAACACTGAGGACTCAGTGTATGTCTCAGTATGTGTATTTATTTGTACACTTAATCTTGTAAAGACCATTTTAAGCTAAGCATGCTAGAAGTGAGGACGTTTTAATAGGACGAATTGGTGAAGTGCTAAACTTGGACTTCTGACAAACAAATCTACAATGCTAAGAGTAAATCCAGTTATTGGTTCAGTTTATAGAACAGTGTCCCCCAATGTCTTTGACAAAGTTCTTGAGTTTGCTAACTATATTTCACATGCCAAATTGTTAAAGTTTAGAGGTTCTGTCTACCAACATTTAGTCAACTTTTATCCTAAATTTGTGTTAAACTTTGTAGATGGAAGACTGCAATTCTGTAAATTGAAGTGAAAAGCACTGTAATGTGAATTTGGCTTAAAATATGTATTAATGTAATAAATAAAATCAGAAGGGAATTTAATACGATGCCAGTCCAAATTAAATTTCTGGCAGAACCAGATTACAAATGGTATGCAGGTACAGCTCTTTTTTCATTAAAGCTGCGTCTCTTTGTCTAACTATTTTTTGGAAATGTGTCTATGCTTGTGAATGTGTCTATGCTTTACTAAGGCTTTTTGCCAGTTACTGTGGTGTCTGTCTCTTTGGCCAGACCAACAATGCTTCCAGCTGGGCCATTTCTTCAAGTCATTCATCATTTACTGAATGAAATAAATGTTTTACAGGGATCCTGCAAAAAATGAAGGAATATTGTTCAGTCTGGGCTAAGAGCCGAGTAAAAATGTCCCAACATTTAAAATTTGCATAACTTCATTTTCAGGGAGAGGCATGCATGCATTTCAAGGAAACATTCAATAGCTTTTGCACATTTTGTCTTTTGAATATGTCATATATTACAGTAATCACACATGTCACAAATGAGTGGAAAATTTAAATTGCTAATCAGGAAACAGTTCCTTAGCAATCCCTTTGGCAGTTAAAATTAATTACTTTGACAGTTAATAATATTGACAATAATAATTAACAACAATAGTAATAACGTATTTACATAACACCTATCAAAGACATAACAAAGACATAAAAATACTAAGCCACATTCACCACGCTGCATATTATTCTACTGTGAGAAGACATACATGATCAGGTGGAGTGATATAGGAGACAAGGAGATTCTGTAATATGCACTGATCATCCACCTGGTGGTCTTAAATATTGGCCCCTGTCCACCACAACTTTAAAACAACAAGGTGCATTTAATGTTGTGGAGGATCTCTGCACATCCGTACAGTTATATGAGCTGTGATGTGAATATATGTTTTTCTTTTTTTCTCACCATTGCTTCAAAATTACATTCCCTGCCTATTCTCTCATATCTATCCTTTTCTCTATTTTTGCTGTCCTCACCTCACATTTCTTCCCTTTCTCCTAAGATGCACCTTACTACATCATCCCCTTTTGCACCTTTCTTTCCTAAGTGTATGCATCTCTTTGCTCCACTTTGACAGCCCAACCCACTGCCTGTTGCTACGGTTACCAAACAGCGAGGGAGGTAGGGAGAAAAAAAGAGCAAAGGAACTAGGAAGGTGAGGGGGGAGGGGGGGGTGACAGAGAGAGAGCATGGGTGCATGTGTTTGAAAGAGAGGAGAGAGATATGGGAGATGTGGAATTGATGTCATAGCGTGGGCTCATTCTTTCTATTTAGATTAAACAATCATGACAGTTAAAGTAACAAACTCAAACTTTGCTGCTTTAGAAAAGAGACTGAGTCATCAGCTTTAGTTTTAAAAAATAGTTTTAAAACCTCTTCCCCAAATGAACCTTTCTGTGTGCTCATCTGCTTACCCTGCCTAAATTTCTCTGTTGTATTGTCTTTGTTGGTTTTCTTTGGTAACAAGATGAAGCAGTTTCCCTTTAGGATTACCAAAGCTTTTTGGATTGTGAATTTTGAACATTTTCTTTATTGAGCGTACAATTAAATGGCTTCATAATGCCTAATTGTATTAATAATATTTTCTAAATGTAACATACAGTAACAGGACAGCGAATAAAAAGACCTTGTAAAGTTAAACATGTACTGCAGCTTTATGAAAGTCACTGTTCTTTTGGTCTGTACAGTTTTCACATATCAAATATAGTGGTGATAGGGTGAAAGTATGATTGGCAGAAATCTTCATATTAACAGGGCATTGCTTATATTTGTTAAATATCGAAACTGGATTTAACAGAACAGTTGACAAAATAACACTGATGATGTCATATATCAGAGTCATTCACAGAGATACAGTGGACATGTAACAAAAGAAAACTGTGTTACATGGGCAAGACATTGACAACAGATAGAACTAAGTCGCATTTTGAGAATTGTAGCATAATGTGTTTTTTAGAGTTTACCATAGAGACTAAAATTCACCATGTCTTGGCGTCTCGCTGCTTCAGTTTTGACCATTTTTATTCATCTGACTCACAAGAGTCAGATTAAATAACTACTCATCCCACAGCTTATTGAAAATGACTGCACAACTTAAGGGCACACTTTGTGGATCGTGAGATTGCAGTTCTGAACTGGTTGCTTTTCTGGATGTTTTCTGTACTTACACTGGAGAGTCAAAGGTAAAAACATAATTTCCCTACGGAGATCAATACTGACAAAGACGTCTCTGAGTTTGTAATGAGCTTCCCAGGGTTGTGGTTCCTAAGGTTAACTGAATTTGATCCAGGCCAGGGAATTGTTTATTTTTGTCGCTGCTTTGTACTTGTCAGCATCATAATTCACTGGTTTAAATTATTTAATGCCTGGAAACAATCAATTATTGTCCTAGACTGCTTGTAATCAGTCACAGTAGCAATGAATTGACTGTACTGTACACAGTCATCGATTGATAACTATACAGTCTAACATGTGGATCCATGGTTGTTGTCCAGAAAATTTATACCAGTGGATACATGCACTTTCAAATCAGTTTGTCACTGTTTACAGTGGGATGTCTATTTAAGACCTGAGCTGAACTTACTCCACAGAGATCAGAGGAAGGTGTACTTACACACTCACTGAAGAAACAACTGATACATTTTGCTGCCATTTTTAAAAAATGTCTTAATACTTTTCTGTCTTAAATGAGACATAGAAGTATTATTGGTTGACACTGAATAAACAGAGACAGCAAAGAAAAAAGAGAAAGGGGGATGATTTGATATGAAGTCCTGCTTATTGAACCATCAGGATTCTCATGCCTGGATTCTTTGTTTGTTTGTTTGTTTTTGTTGTTTTAAAGTTAATCTAAGAAGTGTTGAAATGTTGTGATTGTGTTTCTTTCCAATCTGGTGAACCTGCCAGACTTACTTTCACAGATTTGGAAACATTGAATGTTGTTTTTTTAGGGCTCTCAGATCTTTGCCAGGTTTGAGCTAGAGCACCAAATATAAAATGTGAGAGGAAAAAAAAAAAGATTACGTGAAGCAGTAGTGTGTGGCCTAATTACGCTTTTTCAGTTGCCAAGAAAGATTTCTCAGAAATACACTCAAATATAAGAAGATAACGGGAGTGTCTGCTCCAAATGGCACTGCTGCGAGGAAGCTGTGAATCTGTTTATCTTCTGGATGAGGAAGTAGGGAGTAGGGATGACCAGCTTCATGTCCTAGTTATAGCAACCACGTGCTTTGCTCAACTGTCCTTAGCAAGAAAGACAATGACGGCCTATTCAGCGACATGAAAGTCTCACATAACATAGAAGTACTATTGAGTGTTCTAGCCTCAAATCCAGCACCGATTATGGATCTATGTTAACAAATACGCAGGTGGCATTATTACACACACACCCATCCATGTATGAAAATATTCAAAGGCTGCCACATATGTGGACATGACAGGCCTGTCCAGATGCATAATATCTGTTCATGTTCCTGTAACACACAGTTCAGTCGGTTTCAAAAGAAAATAAAAGCAGTATTTTAAGCAGTGGTGTGGAAAATCCTCGACCCAGTCAGATATGTTATTTATTCACAACCTAATTTAAATTTTTGAATTTAAACAAGTTTCTCCTAAACAGCGAAGACTTACTGTGGAGATGATGTCATCCACAGACAAAGCCTGGAGCTGCTCCATCGACAGTAAATAATGAAACAACTTCCCGGGCACTATGACAGCACCTGTGGTGATTTTACTGGCATATTGGAAGAAGTCACAGCTGTAAGCCCTACAGTCAGAAACTGTGCAACTTATTGGGATGTATTATTTCAAACAAAATTCTTTTAAGTTCGTTGACAATGATGTTACTGTCCCAAATAACTAGAACAGCACAACACAGTATGGGATAGTGTATGCGTGTTTTTAACCTTTAAAGAAGTGATCTGAAAGTCACAAGTTTGCTGGTTTAAATGCACAGACTGGTAAAAAGAATGTGTAGCAAATGGTGGCATTCCTCCTACCCCTGCAGATGTGTTTCATGACAGTTATGTGTCACCTGCTAGATGAGATTGTGTGGGTCCTAGTGGATTTGAGAAATGCATATACAGTATTTATTCAGCTAAATCCCATCTTGAAGTAAGTATACAGCAGGATGAAGATCCATTACTCGTCCCATCCTCACAGACAGATAGGATCTTTATCACCACCACTTATACATTTAAAATTACTTTTAAGTGCTATCCTCTCATCTTATGGTTCAAATAGCACAATGCACAAGATTCATGTTGTTTTCCAAGATGCACAGGATTATAAACTATACATCATATCTCTTCAATGGGGAGTTTAAAGGTACATTTAGCCTCTTAACAAAAGTTTGAGTATAAAAGTGGGAATGTCTCATGTATTCAATGTTCTAAAAGCTTTTAAAGTGGTTAGAAGAGCTTTCACGTCTTGCAATGGTTGTGTTATGCTTTAATATCTTACTAAATGGTCCTCAGGTAGCACTTATGTGCAATTGGTGCACAAATCTTGCTTGAGGGGGATCTCATACAGTCTAGAAATCACTATACCTTGATGAGCATGTTCAAGTGTCTCTGTACAGTGCATTTTATAGCCGATTTGTGTAATATCTTACAATTTTCTGTAAACGTCTGTTACTTTGATTATAGCTTGTACATTATATGTTTTGTTAGGCAGTTGTTAGCAGTGCAACTGACAGCATGATGTTTGTTACTCCCCTGGAACTTAGCTATGCCTATACAATTTATACAATCAATCAAACACCACAAATTTTACATGTTAGAAGAAGTTATTAGTAGTGTTGTAATGGACTATGTCAAAATGCGTTTCTAATATTCCTCACTCTCATGTTTGTAAATGAGGTGGACACAAAACAGTATACTGCAGTCCAGGTCATCCCTGCAGAACCAGGCCAAATAAAGGAAGCTGGTCTGCTGTTTGCCTTTATAAATCTCCATAAGTCCTTTAGGGTACTCATGTCTGAAATAAAGATTCATAAAACTCACAAAAAAATTGAATAAGCATTCATACAGTTTGCGCTTGCCCTGTCATAAATCACTGTGTACTGGGACACAGCAAACATCAGATAGGATTGGGGCTGTTTCACATGCCTTGAGCAGTTATTTTTGCTCACACTTGCCCTCTAAGTCATGAGTCATCAGAATGTACAGTTGCATAGAAACAGTAATATGAGCGGAACATTATTACCACAATAATTGTAATATTTCTATTACTGCGCTTCAGTGATTCATTCTAGCAGAGAGGGCCTGGATTGCTCTTAATCTGCAATCCCCAGTGAAAAATGATATGTCCCTGCTTATGTCTTTCTTTATTATGACCTTTAAAATTACCTATGGCACAGCTTCATCAGTCGAAGAACTACCCTGAATCGTATACATTGGCACACCACATGTTACATGGTTAATTAGTTCATGCATGTTGATTATGCTCAAGATGTTTGTTTAGCTGATTTACTGCTGAGATGAAGGTTCAAAGTAGAAGAAAAACAGAGCAGATGAATTGTTGCTCAGAGCAATGCAACGTTGTGGAGCTGCTCCTGTTGCACTCCATTGTTTCTTAATTCCTCGTAACAAGACTTGACTTGCTAAATCCTCAGCTCAGATCAAAGATTTGTTTTTTTCCCTTTTCTCAGGCCTAAAAGACCCTTAGTTTGACAGAAAGTGCTCACTGAATATCCATATAAAGGATTCGCTTTTGCTGGTGAGAACTGACTGGCTGAATGGTGTTTAGCTTGAATAAGCTATATGATGCAAGATTAATGCATATTCTCTGAGCCTCAGAGAACATACATTACAACAAACTGCAGCCTTGAAACTATCTCTGACTCCTTTTTCTAATAAGTCAAGCTACATGTGTTACATTTACTGTTGCATGTACATGTCAGCACTGTTCTAATTGTGTTCATGTACAAGAAAAGAAACAGATAACCAAGCATTTCATCTCTTCACAGAATATATGGTCTTAAGATAAAATGTAGTAGTTATTAAATTAGAATTTTACAGTTTATAGATATTAAGCATTCATCTTTTTCAGTGAGCACGAGAGCTGTGGAGCTGAAAGCTAAATATACAGTAAAATCTTAAAATCCTTTTGTTTAAAATAACCTAACTGGATCTTCTATCTTTCAAGCAGCAGAATTGCTATGACTGATGTTATTAGGCTACTAATTGAGACTCCTTTCTGTTAGCCATAAACAGACACAACTACGTCTGTACAACTAAGTCTGCTGTGTGTGATCAAGTGGCAGTGTGTGTTTGCTTGCGATGGCTATGTAGCTCATCAACTTTTTTTTATATCTAAATGAGGGATTCTGTAACAGAGACATATTTTGGCTGTGTGTGAATGCATTAATGTCTGAATGAAGATGCGTTCATATTCTTTATTGAGTTAATAATCATTAGTTTCATCATTTCTTGTATTTCAACATCTGTGTTTGCATGTTCAAAATTTGCCAACTTGGGTTCCCCATTACTTCCTATATTTAGATTTTCACAGACACAGGTAGAAACCCATAATGTAATAGCATATGGTTCATTTAAGAAGAGGCAAAATGGATTTTAAAATATTCTACAGTACAAAGAAAAAGAACAAGGAACACTTAGTGATTTGATTCCTACCATGACATCCATTTCCACAGCTGGCCCACTTTAATGTGAATTTTAAAGAGCTGCATGCACTGTAGGAACCTCTATTATAAATTCATAATCAGATATAGCATAGCTACAGAGGATATGAGGCTGTTCTAAGACTAGACACAACAGCAGTCATTGTTTGAAGTCAGAAAATAATAAGGTACAATTACTTATTATATGGATAACACAGTCGTGGTGGGGTTTGGCACTCCTGTCTCACAGCTAGAAGAGGTTGAACCAGACGGCCGCCTGTGGCTTTGCTGTATAAGGTTTACATGTTTCATGCTTGTATGGGTTTCCAAGAAAGTACATACAGTACATTTGCCATGATTTAACTTCAAGAAAACACTGAACAGCATGCACTACGATGCACGTATGGCTAAGTTGTGATTCATATTATATTGTATATCTGCAGCCAGAATGGCTAATGGCAAATATCAGAAAATATATAGGTAAAACTTTAATGAATGGTCTTTGTGTTTGCAGATCTGTTGATCGGATCAGTCTGTGAATCATGGTAAAGAAGTCAATTTGTCCATTTAACGAACATGATGTGGAACATATGATATTGTTTAGTGATAATATGGAAATGAAATAAGAATTGTAATGGGAAATTAGTAAATTGGAGAGAAATGCTTACCCTGCTGGTATGTTTGTCTCATCTCCTCCACCTCTTTGTATACACTGTATCTAGAGACAAGTGGAAATGGAATTTGAATCCTGAGAGTGAATCCTGTAATTGCCCTCTTAGTGAGCTCATCCTGCAGTGGCTGTATGTTTAATACCGGCTGTTGCTATACAGATATAATGGAGGAAAAGAAACAGAAGCCAATTCAAGAAAATTGTTTGCAGTCTCTGCAAGAATTAAACGGTGATCTTTTTTTTTTTTTTTACTTTTCGAAAAACAGCAGAGAAAAAAAAACAGAAAGGAGGGCATAAAAAGAAGTGTGAGAATAAGGCATTGAGGACGATGAGATGAAACATAACGACAGGTAGAGAAAGAGTGGCAGTGAGAGAAAATATGTGCAGGAAAAAGGGTAAAGAAGGCAACTTAACTGTGTGTGTGTGTGTGTGTGTGTGTGTGTGTGTGTGTGTGTGTGTGTGTGTGTGTGTGTGTGTGTTTAGCACCTAATGAGTCACATTGGAGATGATGACATTCAGCAGACACAAATCAATCGTAAGCCCCTAAGACAATATCAAATCTCTTTCCCTGTTAAACTATCTCAATAACTATTTATTACCTGCTCATCTGTGAAGGTTTATGTATCTACCATACATGTTTATGTCTGCGCATCTGTATGTACTGTACATGGGCTAAGATGATGACCTAAATTAAAAAAAGATTAACCAAATCTCTACTGTAAATACTGTAATATTATTACTTCTTCCTGCTCCTCGTTTCTTTTTTTTTTTTAAACAGTTATCACTGCTAAATATGTATATAAATGCAGTTTAAATTAGAACTAAAAATTACAGATCACACGCCGGCTCTCACACCCTCTTTTTATTGCTTAGAAACACATGCAATTGTGTACTGTATATCCCTAAAAAAGGACTACTGCTTAGCATTCTATGCCTGCTCTCAGTGACCCACTTTCTTAGAAAGCGGATTTTTTAAAATTCATTAGCAAAAGTGAGTACTTACTCATTCCCATCGTTTCCTGTCAACACAGCTTACTTCTCTCCCAGTCCTGTACGCCACTATGATTGTACAATGCCAGAGGTCCTCTAAGCTGCCATTTAGCAGCTGCCATTAAAGCCAGCATCCTGCAGTTAGAAACATACCCTGCAAATATTATGGCTTATTATTGTAATTTTACATAATTTGGATATTTCAACCTACAATTTGCTACGCATGGTGTTCATTTCTATCTAAGGATGAGAATAGAATACAATATAGACCTATAGAATGCTTTGTAATACACCTTTAGTTCAATATAAGTGGTTGTTGTGATTCGTATTTATGGATTGAAAATGAAATGTAGTACTCTCCATGCAGTAATATCTTTATGTGACGTCTTTACGAGTATTGGATCCGTAGATCCTTTCAGATTTAAAAAATATCTGGAACCAAAGAGAAGACACCAAGAACTGACTTTTGAAAAGTTTATAAAAGATAAGCAATAGTAGACTATTAGATAGGAAGTGACATGGGAACAGGTGCACATGCAGGAACCAGAGCGCCTTCTGCAGGTAGGTGGGCTCATCAGTAAAGAACAGTAAAGTAAGTATCAGACAAAATCCATGAGTTGACAAAAGATCATTTTTACGACTTGACTTACTGATGCTTGAAGAGGTGAACGTTTACTGGGTGGAGACAAGATGGATCAGGAAGAACTGAAGAGACGCAGATGAGTTCAAAGTGACTGTGTTACTCAAGAGTGCAGAAGATACTGGAGACCAAGATAGCGGCACCTAGAGGCTGGTGTCTGTCATGTGGTGAGCAACTGCTACACATGCACTTATGGGAAAAACAGTGCGGATTAAAACTGAAAATTAATCTAGGAGGTTCTCTCTTCCAGTTCACAGTGACAATCCTGATTTTCCTTCTTTGACAAAAGTTCCTCAAAATAGAATCTGAATTCGAACAATTCTTCTTCCTGGTTCTCTTCCATACAGAGATACACAGAATAAAGACTGTGAATAAAGAGCTCCTCTACTTGATAGCTGCCTGGATTAAATAAATAACATCCTATTCATAATCAAAGAATCAGTTTCCTGAGGCTTCCAATAAATAAGAGATCAGATAACTTACAGAGCTGAGGGCTGACTCTGTTGTGGTCAGGGACAGGCGAGGTCAGTTCCTGGAAGACATGCAGGTGAATGGGTTCAGGCTCAACCAAAGAGATCCTTTAGCAATTAATCAGCTGAGAACAGGCACGAACACGCAATAAACAGGCAGAAGTTAGCTGGAATTTTACCACCAACAACTGGCAATAATCTGGCAGAGGTGACAAAGCAGACAAGTCTCTAAATAGTCAACACAACAGGTGTAATCACACCCAGTATCTGGCAGACAGGGAGACCGGCAGGAAGCAAAACAGGAGAATGTCAAAATAAAATAATAAACTGAAAACAGAAATTGATCAACCAGGCTTTCAGGGCTGAACCGTGACAGATCCAATTTTTGTTGCAATTTATATTGTGTCTTAGCAGAATCAAGATGACTGTGCATATGTTGTCTGAATACATTTAAAGGCCAAAGCTGAATAAAGTAGTTATTGGATTGAAGGAACAAAAAATGTCAAATGCACTTAACAGTGCTGGCATTGCCATGTGTGAATGGGGGAGTTTGTTTGAAGCATACTGATCCTTTTAGTTTCGACCATCTGCATGCTCCATATAAGTTGATTTAAGTGATGGACATAGACCTTTTGAAGGATTTTATTAAAGGGAATAAAGGGAATCCCACTCTGTATCACGGCTCCCAAGTTTGATGTTGACGCAGTTTGATGAGTTTTATGATCCAATACGCACACACACACCACACACACACACACACACACACACACATACACAAACACACACACAGCCATCGCTTAGAATTTGGCACATGCAAAGTCTAGCTCTAGAAGCTTTACTGTCACTCTACAGTATATATAAAATTTGTCTTAGAAATTACTTTAATAAATAATAATAATAACAATAAAAAGAAACAGTAAGATAAACTAGGATGGCAGTAGAATTAAATTAAATGCAAATTCAAATGTCCAAAATAGGTGCAATGCATTCAAATCATTTGTGGACCTAATAATTAGTGTGGTCATAGTATTTCTCTTCACTGAAATGCACTTCATTAAAACCCTTACATTGCTCAAAGAGTTTGGACCATTAGTACCACATAGAACCATATTGTCAATAATTATCAGTGCACTGCAGCAACAGGTCAGCAGAGGACATGTGTGGACTTTGAAAGCCTAATCACATTTAAAATGAAAAAACATTATTGTGAAACATTAGAATGAAAGTAACAATGAATTGAATGCGGTATAATTTATAACACTTACATGTAATTTTCTAGGAGGGAATAAAAGCTCTGTAGGATTGTAAATGCATTCAGCAGTAACTGTTTGTTTCTGTCTGTTTGTTGAAATGTTTCCCCAACTCACCAACAATAAGGAACAGTGATGGTTTCCATTTACATAGGTGTGTGCTCTGCAGAAAACATCATATGTGCAGTTTTGACTAAGCAAAAGAGAGATTCTCAGTTTAAGTGATGTTAAGTATATAACATAACATATAACATATGTAACATCATATAGACCAACAGCATTGGTCTTTTGTGTGTTAGCAGTTGCATAGTGTTGGATTTGCTTTACCTCTACAAAGGATGTGATGTAACCGTCCTTTGTATACACATACAGCAACCAGCTTACCTGTATTTGAAGATATAACTGAAGGCATGTTTGCCATTTGGTTGCAAAGGTTCGTTACATTTATGTTGCAGAGGAATTAAACTCACAACTCCCCCACAAGATTCAACAGCAAATCCTGGCATCTACAGACTCATCTTCCTCCACACTTTCTCTTTGCACACTGATCACACTCCCACCTCCCTGACATCGCACCAACATCTGGACTTACACATTCACATCACACTCAGTAATTTTTATACTCATATCTAAAACGCCAGATAACAATATCCTAATGGGATAGCAGACCTTGTCAACTCGAAATGGGCTAGCAAGCAATTCAGAAACAGCTTTTTAGGTAACACCTAGAGACCTAATGGAAGGGTTGATTCTGTTGGCTAAATTATTTTATAGTTTATAGCTATAAAAGCTATAATTATTTTATAGCAGCATTTACCTGCCAGTATTGAATGATTGTTAATGATTAGGTTGTGATTAAGCATGAACAAGTGAATACCATCATTGTTGTATTTAGTTGTATATTAAGTGTAAGCTGCTGATCACAAATTGCTCAGCCTTGAGGGTCCGATGAGGTGGGGCACAATCTGGTCAGAAGTCAGGTTGGAAGTCTTACACACACACACACGCACACATAGACACTGACACATTGAGACAGACAAATATTCACGCTCACATTCACACCCACTGGCAATTTAGAATCACAAGTGAACCTCCATGTCTTTTGACTGTGGGAGGAAACCAGAGCAAGGAATGGAGAAAACATGCAAAAACACTACATAGAAAAGCACCAGATGGCTGCCAAATTCAAAACCATGTAAACCTCTATCTATTTTCCCACTTAGTCTAATATTTCCTAATAAATGAGCAGTTGGATCTGATGGTAATTTAATTTCATATTTATCCCCATTATGTCTGAAGCTTTGCCCTAGTGAGGAGACAATAAGTATTCTGTTTTTGGACATGTTTATGAAAGTCTTAATGCTTCTCTTTTGTGTTTAGAGACAAGTTGGGATCATTAAAATGTATTCCTTAATATCTCACATTTCATGTCACAAGAGGCTATATTATATAATGATTTAGCAATAAAGAGATGTAACAAACTCCCATATTAAATGTGCTTAAAGTAGCTAAGTAATAATCATAATTACTCTGTCTTAGCCTTCCACCAGACAATTCCTGAGCAATACTTATTAAAAATTGACACATGTACCGTATTAATAGTGATTTCCAGGTTAGGTTATTATTTAAATGTCTTGTCATTTGAATTCTGTGAGTCACAGTCTGTGCTCACAGAATTAAAACACTGGCTTAATTAACAAAGTAATGCAGTGTTTCTAGTCATGGACCCATGTGTGATTTGTTGCTTACATTTTTAAGGTCTTCAAAGACAGTGGTGTATTATGTAAAGAAGCTTGACCACCTGCAGTGGCTTCACTCAGAGTTGCATTTCTGAGTCTGTATCTTTCTATCAGTCCCGCTTCTTTTCATCACTTCCACTACTCCTCCGCTCTGATTCCCTCAGCGTTACAGAGTCTCCTCTGTTCTCGTTTTTTCTTAGTATGTCCCATTTGTTTACAGTTTTCTCAAATCTTGTCTTTTTTTTTGTATGTACGTGTGTCCCTCTTCCTCATACTTTGTCTGTCTGCTGCTTCCGTTCTCTTTTTCTTTCTTCAGTCTCCTTATCTCTATCTCATCGTCGCCTCTGGCCTCTGACTGACAGTGTTATAAATTGATTTTCAGCCCAGTGTGTTCCCTCTGTCTCTCTCTAGGCATTTCCCTTATTTAGACTCAACCACTCCAGGGTATAGTCTACACCGTGGGCTGATTGTCAGTCAGTGGCAGCGTGGAGCAGTCTAATTCTTGGCTGACAAGCATTCCTGACAGCAGGAACCAATGGGACGTTTCAAACATGCTTACTCTCTCTTGCTTTGTCTCTCTCTGTTGCATGTTTGCCTTTGCTATCTCTCTTTCTCCTCTCATTCTTTCCCTGTCTGCCCTGCCACTCCACTCTTTATTCAGTTGCCCTTTTTTGCGTTTGGTTAGTCTACCTTTCTTTTGCTCTGTCGCACCCTTTTCCTCTGCATTCCATGTGTCTGTGTTACTCCTTCACATCCAAAACATCCTTAAGGAAAAAATAATTCTTTTCAACAGACATGTGCAGTTAAAATTATTTAACTATCACTGCATTAATGCACTCACATGCATGTGTGCAAAGAAACACATTTTATTCTACCCCTTGAGCTTTATCTACTGTTATCTAAATTGACCATTGTGTACCACTGAGAAAGCCATTCTGTAATCATAAATAAGTCTATGAGATTAGATAGGATAACCCTTTAAGTGAATAGAGTATCACTAAGTCCCCCAGAGTGTGAAAAACAAGTGGAAGTGGGAGTGAGATGAAATGGACAAAAAGACAGAGGGTGACGGATAGAGTGAGACAAAGAAATGGAAGAGAGTAAAGTGGATTTTTTTGGAGAACTGGACTTGTGTAATATTACAATACTTCTGAGGATAAGTGTAATATGTTATACTACACAATGTGTGCACACCCACACAGATAGAGTATGTGTCATATGGAGGCATTGCTAGCATCCAAAGTAGGAAGTGCTCACCAACCTTGAGGTGCTACCACAGGTCCCATTCAAATGAAGAATGGGACAATTTCACTGTTTCCTCATTTAGTAGTCAGTGAAAATGGGTATATTGATCATTGGGTTCCTTGTGGAAAATGACACACTAAGTAATTGATTTTAGTCCCTCTGCATTATCAGGCTTCTCTCTGCATGTGTGAACTAAAATAATCTTACTGTATGGCAATGTCATATTTTTTTTCATTTATGTATTTATTTTGGTTGGGTTTAAATTATTTCACTCTGCATGAGGACGTTTTACTAACTTCTTTAAGAGGTTGGGCAGGGCTAGAGACTGTCAGCATGAATTATCCTTCTGGCAGGAGCATGTAATGTACTTCTGTATTAAAAAAAACACACAGGCCAAGCTTGTGGGGGTGTTGTTCCAGGTACCCTTGAGAAAATAAAATGTAAATGTCTATTTTGAAGGTTCATCTGATGTAAATAATGCACAGAAATGTATAAATCTGTAATGGAAGACATGCATGCATGTACATGATAGGAGTTACCTATCTGGTTGTATATATGTTTTACTGGATTTTTAACACCACAACCCTATGAGTTTCATTATTACATAGTGGGTTTACTGAACCAACATTGTATGTGCACATCGCAAGCTCACATCACCGAACCAACACAGACAGGCACTGCCATTGTCACCCACTCATGCAAACTCTACAAGGACAGTTGCAGTAGCAGTGGTTAGTAGTCATGCGTTATTTAAAGTCACTAAATTAACCACTAAACCAGCATGTGTCTATTACAAGTTGTACCGGGCTGTCTTGAAAATGGTTTGATGATTACCAGAACAAGCTGATAAGCTTATGTGTGTTTTTTTTTTTCCTGCAATGAATTATCTAAGACATTCAAGTTGAGATATTGCTTTGAGGAAGGAGATCAAGCCTATATTGCAGACCAGGGTTCATTAAATCCACTCAATTCAAGAAGCAGATTTTCTTCTTTGTCTTTAAGCTTCTTTTATCCAGGGAAGGTTTTGCTGAGCACGCATGCACTTTTCCAACTAAACCCTGTTCCTCATTAGTACCAGTGCATATATTCACACCTGGGAGCTACCCAGTCCAACCACAAATCTTTCACTGTTTGCCAATTAGCATGTCTATTTAAATCTTTGGGGGGAATGTCTTCCTTTAAATGAATTCCAACCCCATATTTTTGTTTTAATATTTTAGTATTAAACACACATGCCCTAGACTAGATAGGTGGTTCTACAAAGTTTTTTCTATTCTTTAGGGAGGCGTGCACCTGCACCACGCATTTATGGCATTTATGGATTCCACTGGTGAGCCACTTTCATGCCAAAGATATATGTGTTTGTAAGGTTTGTGGTGAGATTCATAGAAAAGCGGATAAGTAGCCAAGTCAAGGTTGTGGAGGAGGCTTCATGTTCTTAGTCATGCATTTGTATGTGCATGTGAGAGAAAGTGGCAGAAGTGTGAAGATTAAGAATGGTGAACTTAGAAATGAATCGAATGAGAGAAAGGTTTAGGTGGTCAGGGTGTTCAGTAAGCTGCATTTATGTGTTGTAATGCATGGATTTGTGTCTACATCCCTTTGTGACTGCCTGTATTTGTGCATGTGTGTCTTTCTATTAAAGTGTGCACATTTGTGTGTTAGTATGTATTTGCAACACTATGTGTGTTCAAATACGCCTGTCTTTCTGTGACCCTGTGCTTGTGTGTGCATGTGCAAGTGGAGAAGTGCTGTCAGTTTCGGTCTGGTAGTCAGCATAATTAGAAGTCTCTCTTTTACCCCTGTCTCCTTCTCACTGTTTCTCTCACCTCTCTTCTCTCTCCATCCCTCATTTACTCTCCCTCTCTCTTTTCTCTATTTCTTCCCTACTCTCTCTTTCTCCTTCCTACACATACTTGCCCCTATCCCTCTGAGTGATGACTTTTAAATCATCCTTTCATTCTTTGCACAGTGATGAATGGTGGGAAATCTGTCCTCTTCCCTCTGTTTATTCTTTTTTCCATCTCTGTCCTTCTGTCCATATTTTATTCACCCATTTTCTTCAGTCCAGCTATTCACCTTCATGTAGTTGATTCTTTTGAACAAACACAACTTGAATCTGTTAAGTTGAAAGAAATTGCGATTGACTGAGCTCCTGTGCGGACTGAAAGAAATATTAGAAAACAAAGAAGTATTTGTTAAGCCAGTGCATATTTTGATTTTGTTTTGTTGGAATTATAGTTAATTATATATTATATTATATTATATATTATAGTATAATATTTAGCCTTACATCAACAATTAATGCACAAGGGTTTTGTTTTGGGGGAAATATAGCAACAGGCGTCTTTTTTCTGTCACTGCCTTACAAATTTGTGTGTGTGTGTGTTTGTTCATAAACACTATATGCAAAAACAACACTACCACACCTATGTCAGTAAAAACTGTTGATTCAGATGTCTAGGTTGATACAAGAGAATGAAATGTAGCATCATAGCATAGCATCTTTTACTATCTAATACTTACAACAAGTAAAATGGCTAAAGGCTCCCTATATACATACACACACACACTTGAGGTATTTTACCCTGTCACTTTCTTCACCTATGACCTATGCTCTATCATACCCATCCAGGGAAATCAGGTAGACCAATAAATGGCTTTATTGTTTGAAGGACACTGCTCACATCCTGTCCCTCAACCTTCTTAGTTTTCCCAACTTTACATAACAATATTAACATGGGCACCAAGAAGGAATTTGATGTTGAAAGCAAAGTATGAGCTGTAACTGGGTTACAGCATCAGAGAGCCAAGCAGGAGATCGTGACATCTTGATTGCAGTCATATATGCATCGATCAGTATGTTTATTTGGCTATAGAAAATTCTGGAATCTATTAAGCAATATTTTGTTCCAATCCATCTTGGTTTATTCTTGATTGTACACTCAGTTTGTAATACTTACTGTAGTCATAGGTATGAGTTCAATAGCTTCTCACCTTTACCAACATACCATCTGAAGTAAGATGGAAGTAAGGAAATGACTGTATATTTGGATTTAGAATATACTGTTAGGTTTATAGGTCTGTATACATATTTGTGTGCCTTTTTTGCTCTGTGTCTCTCATATGGCTCTGCCTGTCCCTGCTGGGTCCTCAACATCTCAGCTCTGATTTGTTGTGAAGGTACAGAGATACCGGCCCTTAATTGCAGCTCAGACTGCCATTGGTCATTATATCCATGACTGTGATGGCCTTGGAATAGTCTGGGTAAATGTGGGTTGGGCAAACAGAAGCACACACACACATATGTGGACACTGTTTTTGGTTGGGATTCTATCTTGGATAATTGGTTGGAAAAGCATTCAGTGGGATCGTCTTGTTGTCCCTGTGACCCAGTCTGCCATGGTAAATAACAAGACTCAATAACGAGAGGCAAGTGGATGATGAACCTGATTTGAGCTTTGCACTCAGAGGAGGTCGATTAAGGCCTAGAAGTTCAAGGACTTTAAACATACCATCAGAGCAATTTTCAGTGAAACACTTTCAATGAAACTTGAAATAATACACCAAAGGCATACTGCTGCAGTATCACAGAGTTGTTTTTTATAATTTTCAGTCAGGAGCTGAAATACATACTTATTATGTATGATTAAAAAACGGCAAAAACATATTTACACTGGATAAGAGAATATATATATATATATATATATATATATATATATTAACAGTGATGGAGTTATAGCTATTTACAGCACAATTCCTCAGCAAGAAGACAATCTTGCCCACTATAACAGCATGTTTCTTCTCTTCTGAAGTGTCCTTGAGCAGGATGATGCTAAATCCCTACCAGCTCAAAGTGTTTCTGCTTTGTACAGTAAGCTGACTCTGCAGTCTGACATCCCTGTGGAGTAAAAGAAGTGAAGAGTTTGTCCATTGGGGATCGATAGAGCATAGCAAAAAATGCTCTGGACCAGCTTCACTCCTGGACACGCTAAGGTTTCCAACTAGCACCTGTGGTGCGTTTGATATAAAAAGGATCATTAAGATCAAAGGGAGAAGATAATGATCGTGATGTGAACCGTGAAGTCCAAGGAGATCAATTACATTTACATTTTACAATTTAGGCATTTAGCAGGCACTGTAACCCAGAGAGATTAAGAATAAGTACAGCGGCAGAATTGGCTTCACTTCTAATTTATCAGTACAAGCAGGCTGTAAAAGGAAGTGCAGAGGATAAAAACAAGCTTGACAGTCTCGCTCTCTTATCCACGTGAACAATTGCTTCGAAAATCCTGTATCACCATTCCATTATACTTTCGCATGGCTACACTACCCTGATTAGTAGTTCTAATTACATTTTACTCTACAGTACTCTACAGTACTTATTTTGAACTGTTTATCTAGTATGCAGGGTATAATGCATAGCAACAACACTTTGTGCCTACATGGGTTAAGCTGACAAACTAACTTTCAGAAATGAGTTATATAATTTTATACACACTCCTCTTCCTTACTGACGAAGTGGCCATGGTACATAACCCCTCCTCCTAATCTCCTCTCCATACCAGGCTAACACCACCTCCTCCCTTCTCTCAAACGAGTAAACACAGTGTCTATCAGGTATAATGTACGCTGTCTGTCTCTACAAAAAATATCTATCATTCAATTATAAATTACTGAGTCAGGTTCAAAGACTTTGGTAAAGCAGACTGAAGTGACTTGTTATTGTTGCATTTTGACATGTCAGTAACTGACTGAGAGAGTGGCAAATACAAAGAAATAGCCAGCTTTTGATCTTGTAGAAGCACACAGGGAAAAGAGAAGATAATTCTTTGATCACTTACTTATTTCACCTCTTAAGTCAAGTGCAAGGGTAACACAGTGACAGCTGAGGTTCCAGTCAGTCAGGCAACCTGGGTTCAACTAGGTTTGACTACAGGGCAGTAGTTTGTGTGTGCAAGTTTGTGCTTTTGTGTACCTAACAGCACCTATACTGTATATGTTTCTTGTGAAAGTACTGCAGTAGTTAGACACACCGACTGATTCTGATTACAAGCACAGAGGAATATATTTACACACACAAAGACAGAACTGTCATCCATGTACTGTATGTCTGTCATTTCAATATTCTGCCAATGTCAGTGCTGTTATGTGATTCATACATTTGAAATATATATTTTTTGCTCTTCCTTTTTTGCTCTATTTTGTCTATATCCTCTAATTGACACAACACAACATGTGTTGTATGCAATTAAGAATGAAATAAAACAGTGGTAAAGAAATGATTCTCTCTTTTGTCTCTCAGGTTTCATCTACACATGTGGCGGAACACTAAAAGGCCGAAACGGCAGCATAGAATCGCCAGGATTTCCCTATGGCTACCCAAATGGGGCAAACTGTACCTGGGTCATTGTTGGTGAGGAAGGAAGTAGAATCCAACTCATCTTCTTGTCATTTGCCATAGAAGAAGAATACGACTTCCTGTCCTTGTACGATGGACATCCCCACCCTGCTAACTTCAGGACCAGGTAGGACCAGTGTCACAGACACCTGTTGTGGTATGTGGTAATGTAGGTGCATATCTACTACTGTAAGGTGGTCAGTGAAAACACTGTAAATCTTTTTACACTGAGCCGTTTGTGTGGATACAGTTCAGTCAGTGTCAGTTCAGAGTGTCCTGTGATCCACTTTATGAAATTCTTATTTTTATTGTTATTTGGCAATAACTGGTTTGTGATTCTGCTTAATAATTAATAAAATAAACCAATAGGCACAGAAATGATCGTTTTTGGAAAGCACATACTATTTGATACTTTCATAAATGTTTCTTTCCTTATACACTGACAAGTGTTGAGCAATAGTTTTGCAGTGCAACAAATTACCTTGTATAGCAATACAGTGCTGTCCTGCTATAGTACACAAATTGCCAGGGCTCAATAATTGCCTCCATGGTTTCCCTTTAGTTATTGAACTATGTTATTGAGCTCCTCTTGCCAAAAACACTATGAAGAAAAAAACTAATTTTAGATAAGCGAATAAACTCTCCTTGCTTTATGATTTTATCAGCCAATCAGTAGTGCCTAACAGCATCTGTCTGTGACTCTATTCACATTTGACATGTTCTTTTAACCCTACAATTAAATTATTATTAAGTTATTCAGTTAACTTTGAAATGCGAGAGTGCATTCTGTTGAAATGCTGTTTGATTTTCACATGACTTAACACTGATAGAGATGGTTTCTACTGTAGGTTTGACAGATGTTATTTCACAAGTTCATCCACAGAACAGCCCTTGTCACCACCCTTGATTTATATAGTATTTAAGTTTTAATAAGGTGAAGGGATGTTTTAGCTTGTGTATTCACACAGAATAAATCCTTGAAATTAGACTTTGAATTATTTGGCACACAAAGCATTTGAAAACATTTAAATCTGCTGACTAAAGCTAACGACAAACACAAGTGGAAAGCTCCACTAATAAGAATCAAATATTTAAAGCGAAATGTCATGAGTTCATGCATCTTGCATTAGGCTACTGTAACACATTCACATGTGCAACAGTTCCTTCTACTGCACAGCACAAACCAAACCATATGTGTTAGCTGTAAAAAACAACGTGACAACTCTGTATGTCTTGTTTACAGCACATGCTCTCATGCGGAACAGAAATTAGCACCTACAGTATCTGTGAATGAGGCACTTGTTCTTTTTATTTCTTTCTGGACTTCACTTTGGTTGTGGACGTCTGGACATCTTTTGAAACTGAGAATATCCAGTCAGACCAAGACTTTTGCTTATTTAGTAATAACCATTTGATGTTATTGAGGCAAACTTAAGATTCATAACCACATTTTCAGCAACTTTAAAATGAAATTAAATCAGAATCTTGGTTTTATTGTGCTTTATTCCATCTGGAAAGTTTTAATCAAAAATTGGAAACATCTATCATACACAATAGAAAGAGTGAATAAAAATCTGGTTTGCATCTCTCACTGGAAGAATTAGCAGCCAGACTATTCACTATCACCAAAGGAGAATTTTCTTATCTAGAATTGCATTGTCAACATTAGACAGGAGCTTCCACTGTCGATGGGGTTCTGGGTAAGGTCAGAAAAGGATTTCTTTAATTACATCAGGCAACTATGAGAGGCAGCTACCACTGACACATGGCTAGGCAAGGAAATCTGGTTTGGTTCAGTTGAGGAAAAAGGATTTGGGTCATAGAGAGATGAAATGAGTCCTCTTGAAACTTGGTTGGTTGCTGAAAAGCAATTCTCTTGCTGTGGGGAATGAACCATGTACTTTTGGTTCAACGGGCATCACTTCTAATCAGCCGGCTGCAATAATCAAACTCAGACAATCCAGTGGCTTTTAATGCTCAAATTGCCATACGCAGTTAATTAACAAGGAAGCAATAGAACAGAATATAATAGAAATGGGTGACCATGAGAGGTTCCTGTGTTTTCTGCAGGGGAAAAAGAGAGAGACCAAACAGATAGGAGGAGAAAGTGAAAGATGCCCTCTCTGCTTATATTGGTTGATTAGGATTTCCTGCTTATCTGAGATAACAGGAAATGATTTGCTGTGTGAGTGCATGTGAACACACATCAGGTTTGTGTGTGTATGTGCACGTGTGTGAGGAAGATTTATGGTCTGCATAGTTACAATCACCCTGCTAGTTGAACCAAATTACCACTGCTGTCTCATTCTCTCTCTCTTTTTGTCCCCGCTTCTTTAACTTTCTCTTCTTCTCACATGAAAACATGCACAAGGACACAGGGCAAAATGGTGATTAAAAGGTCACGTTCATTAACAAGGAAACGGTAATTATGGGTATAGATTATGGCTATAGTGACACGAATCACACACATACTGTGCATGTTTGTGTTTAAACACACAATACACACACACACCAGACATTCAAGTCCTGTTTCTTTTTCTTTTTGTATGTGTCACAAACCAAAAGCTTCCTTTTTAGGATCGTTTGAATTACTACATGTGATGACACATTCAAGGCACCACATACAACTCTCACTTGTTCTGAACTCTATAAACTGTGGCCATCAATTCTTTTTTCTGGGACACACAAACACAGAAGGAAATCAAAGGCATAATTTGGAAAATTGTTTCGAAAATTGCCAATAATGACAGGTTTTTTTCTCAACTTGTGACATTACAGCAAGGTGAGGCTGCATGTCCTCAAATCAGGGTTACATCTATTCATGGGTTTCACCACAAACACTTCAATCAGCAAGTAAAAGTGTTTCTCCAGTGGTAAGTTTTCATAAACAAGTAAAGGGCACCTCCCTTGATTACTGCATGCTGTAGAGCCATAGTCTAACTTGGCCTGTTGACAGCACAGCAAGTGTGTAAAACGTCGGTCTGGCTGATGTATCATAATATTAACTGGCTTTCATGTTAAACATAGATTCAAGCACTGTGAAATAACAATTCCTCCCTGCCACGCTTCTCTATTATTTATTGACTTGGTCTGGAAGTTGGAATTACTGACGATGATAAACTGTTTTGAGCTTTGGGTCTTGTTTCACATGTCCACCCTGTTCGTGATGTTGGTTCAGCAAGTGGAGCTGGTCTCATTTGTGTTTTGCTGATATCCCAACATCTCAGGCACATCAATATTGCATAGTGCCTTACATTACACATTTCATGTCATTTTAGTATTTCTTTGTGATCAGTCACAACTGGGTCAAAGCAGGTTTGATGATTCTGTGTCCACACGCTTTTGAAAACTTTCAAAAATATATATAGATTTTTTCCCCCTTTAAATTGGTAATATTGTGTGAGTGAATTAATTCCAAAAACAAGATGCCTCATGAGACATCTAACTGCAAAGCCGGGAATACCTGGATGAAATATCAGCTAATAAATAGTTGTACTAACAATTTCTACCCCAGCTTTCAAGGGAGACTTTTCTTAATTAAAGTGATAAAATGTTTTAATTAGGGTGATTAAATAATTTAATTAAACTCAGATCCTTATTAAAATACATAAATGATCTAATTGATTATGTTCTTTATTCATCTTGCAATTACTATTGTATATGACTAGTCCAACCTGCCTTCATTAAGACGAAGTGAAACAAACCAAGAGCCAGAGGAAAAGAAAGGGGAACAAAGAGACAACAGAGTGATCATCACTGGGAATTTCTTCAACATTAAATTATAAAATTACTTATGGATGTGTCACAAAATTAAGTTTCGGACACTGTTTTGAGCTTTCTCAGTATGTTACACTGATACATTCAGTAGACTGGTTATTAATAACAACACTAATAACAATATTCGCTGTCTGTTGTCAGTGCAGAAGTATTTTTCAGCTCAGTTTATGTCAGTATGAGGGTGAGCCCTCTTTGGGTTTCCGGCTGCCTGGGCACCAGGATAATCCAATAAACCATCCATAATTGTGATACTAGCGTGCACATTAACATACTCATTAACAGAGAAGACAGAGACACAAAAGAGAGATGAAGAAGAAAACAGGGAAATCTGTGACAGAAGCAGATTTAAGAGGCTAAGACAAAGTGGGTTTGAATGTAATCATTTTGAATTAAATTGGAACCTCCTGAGGTGTACTTGATTTATCCTGAGAGACCCTTAAACAGACAGTGTGGCATTTTGAAATTAAATTGTTAATTGTCTCCATTGGTCATTTGTCACATTATGTTATTGGTTCTTCAACTTATGGATATTTTTTGATTGGAACATCATCTGTTTTTCAATTAATTAATTAATAGAAATGTCAGTTCACATTTTTCATTTCTGATAAAATAACAAGCAGTAACAAAGTTCTATTTAGGACTGTCAAATTCATTTATTTCAACAGCCTTAATAAATACCTAAATAGCCTCAAATAAATGCACCGCATATAAGCAATTGTTCTTTTCACAGATATCAGTATGTTTGCCAATAAATGCAGTTTCACACAGTAGATATGCTTTCTAAGAACAATAGATTAATCATTGTTTATTCATTTCTTTTAAGGCTGATGGACAAGCACTGGTTTGTTGAACATCTGAATCATGTTATATTATATATTATATATATATATATATAGAGTATTGCATACTTTTTGTCCTGTCACTGAATGTAGCTGTAGCCGAGGTCTCCCTGTGTCAGCTTTGTTTCACTGACTGGTGTTTTGCCACAGCACATTTGAAAGCATAGTGAGGTAAAAGCACATACATTGTTGGACTGAAGAATATGAATGGGACAACAAGTAGACTTTTATGTCTAGACTGTCTGCGAACTTTTCTTGCAAGAGTTTTACGATTAAAGTGGGAAATAACCAGATTGGACATTTGATTTGAATGTTGCTTATGTGCAAAAGCTTTGACAAATGCTTAAATGCTTGAATATTGGTCATTGCTGTCAACATGAAAAAAAAAATCGAAATTATTTTTGCTAATTGCAACAGAAAGTGGGTCAGAAAACTCTGAAAATAAGCCATAACGGGGTTTTGGAAATTGATAAATCAGTCCACATGAAACAAGGAAGTGTCTCAGAAGATTAATTGAAAGCAACTCAAAAGCTTTGAATGTGCCACTTACTGAAACACTACATTTGGGCTCTTTGTGAATAGCACCAACCTTCCTACCCAGACCTGAAAATCTGTTCTTATTTAAAAATCTGTATCAAGGAGAACATGCTTCAGTGAGAAGGTATCTACTGCCATCTTTATTTCAGTTAAAACATAATCAAGTCTGCTTGAAGAAATCATTAAAAATAAAATGCCTTGGTGGACAAGGATCCTAAATTTACCATAAATTTCACACATCCAGGGTACAAGCAGGGCTATGTATATAAGATTTAATACAGTGAGAGACATAGGATCTGGCATTCTTAATGGTAAAGACAGAACTGACAGTTTTAGTTATGTGAGTGTGATAGAAATTGATAGTGCATAACCATAATGTTAGTTATGGAGATAAGATGTACTTGTCATAATTTCCACCATCATCATTATTCATTATGTTTACAATCTCTTTCGACATGTTTCCATTCATGTTGATTTTAACTCTTTTTTGTGAGCCATGTCCTAACAGGTTATTGATGCTGTGTTTAGGTGATGTAGGACTATCCATTGCCATATCATAACAGATTACTTGTTTGTGTTGAGGATGCATTCTTTAGATTGTTTTTGTTTAGATTCCATTATATCGTATTTACATGTGCACACTTGAGATGTAGATTTATGGTTTACAGAAAGAAACTGCAAAGTCAGGCTTGCGAAAGCAGCTACTGGAGTTGTGTCAAGTATATATAAATGTTTGATCAATGCAATCTGTCAATCTGCACCGTCCATCTATAGCTATATTTATTTTGTGCAAGCAAATCTGTTCTTACAACTAAACTACATTTGTGTGGATGTATATTCTATTTGAATAAACCTAGTTTAAATGATTAGATATGTGGTTATAATATATGGATTATATTTATATATTGCAGAGGTAATTTAGTGACAGACTTTTAAAGGGTCTTGAAAATAGTTTATATTGAAGAACAGCTCACAGTAAAAGGTCACCGTTTGATATCATTATTATTATTATTATTATTTAACATTATAACATTCATATCTGAAGTTTGGATGTGAGACATGCACACAACATTGTTCACACTTCTCTCCAACCATTCATATGTCTTGGAGAATGACATCTAACAACCCAAGGACATGCTTGAAGAATGTTAGTTTAGTTTACTTCATACTCTGTATCTAACAGGTTCCCTCTTAACATACATGCAAACAACTTGAAAGTGAAAAAAAAGGGAACAGTTGGAAAAGAAAAAGTTAAATATAGACATGTAGAGGCCATTATTCACAATGCCATTATTGAAAAAGATATTTTCATTTAAGTAGGATTTCTTTTAAGAAATTCTGGCAACAAATAAAATTACAAAACACTCTAATGTAAAAAAATATTAACAAGAACATAACACAACAATCAAATATGGAGCACTGCCGGAAAAAACATCACAGATAATTTGAATGCTTAACCAACACTAGAAGTAGGAGGCAGTGTCCATGTTTTTAAATTTGATATCAAAGTGAATTTGCACATTGCAATTATTAGGTAAGTGATAATTTTCCGATGTTCTCTGAATGCATCATGAACGTTGCCAGTTGTTAAAGTGATTAACTACGGAAATTCATGGGTAAATTTAGCTGAATAAAAGGTCTGAATTTGGATAAATTAGCCCTACTCTCTGTCTCTCTACATATTATTGTGAGGATAAATTCCAGCTTACGTTTGTTTATCAGTGAATTGTGGTTTTATACTTAAGAAGAGGATAGCAACCTCAAGGTGCTATTGCTAGGTGGAACTGCTAGCATGCTGGCTACACGGATTTAAGGGGAGAAATGTAAGTTGTATGTCCTTATATGATTTTGAAAGCATGTTTCCCAGTGTAAAATTCTACATAGAAAATTTGAAAATAATATATGTCTAGCAATTTGGTTACTGCTGGCATAATGTGCCTGATATTCTTTTATATTGTCAAGCTACAGACAGAAGTAAAGATGTAATAATATTCTGCGTCAGAGTTCTGCAACGCTAATGAAAGCTAACGTTTTTTTTTCTTCTCGAGGTGTCACAGAAGCAGTGATGTGAGATAAAGCTCGGTGTCCTGAGGGTGATAGAGGAGTTGAAATAGGAGCATCCATCTTTAGCAAGTCTGTGAGTGACTGAGTTTACAGGAGAGAAAAGCAGGTGAGAGGGTAAAGGGACTGGTCAGGGCAGTGATAATATGGCCTATGTTGCTTTTCTCTAGACATACAAACACAGTGAAGTGTGAGTTAACTTCACTTATGGTTGTGTTGTTTGGATGAATCCTGTAGTTTAAGATAGTGTTGATTGGGTGGTATACCAACACTGCTTCTCTCTGGATGCCTTGAGCAGAATTAACTCTATCAAAGTGTATTATGTTGTTATCCTGATTACCGCAAGATTTTTTTGATAACCCTTGACTCTCAGCCAGCCAAAATAAACACATCATGACACGGTGACATAGTAAATCAAGCTGTTAAATAGTATATCACACAAACAATCTGCCTAAATTATTCAGACATTATTATTCTCTACAAAATGAGATCTTGTTGCTTTATAGAAAGTGTGGATGGCACATGTCATTGTGATCTTGAGAGAAATGTATTGCTAAATTTAGCATTTTGTGACTGCCTTAAAAGTGGAATCATCTTCAGATGCTCGTATGCACAACCCTTTGTGACTATGAATCTAAGATGGCAAAATAGCAGATGAGGAAGTTGTAATGTGGACATGTGTTCAGAGGAAGAAGAGGAGGAAAATGGCTGAGCAAACAGGAAAAACCCGAAGGAAGGAAATATGCATAGGTAACCAATATAGCAGCTGCAAAAATATCCTCTGTTAAAATCCATAAATGGCTCTCTTGTATGAAATGTGGAACAAAACAATATGCATAATGTAAATATTTTATAAAATGTAGATATTGTAATGCCCAGCAGCTCAGGAACAGTGTTTACTGTATGTTATAGCCTGTTGGATGCATGCCACAGAAAACCAAATCCACATAGCTTTTATGAAGTTATTTGCAAGGGTTAAAGTCTGCAAATGGTTATAGACAAGCATACATAGTTTTTACAGTGTAAGATTAGCAAATTCCTCTATTAGAACTGACTGTCCATAGTCCTACAGCAGTTTGTTGGATTTTCCATGCAGCTTGTGTGTGTTTGGTGTGTGCATATGAGTGGGAAACAGTATGTTTCTCTATTGTTTCTTTTTTGTTCCTAGGCAAAGTCTGCCTAAACCTGTAAGGCAGAAATGCGGGAGGTGAACTAAAAGTGAATTTTGTTGTGAAGTGAGTTCTAGCTTGAATCTAGACCTGTGGTTAAAACTGTTATATCACCAGCTGTACTTAAAGCCATTCTTACATCATAGCAACATACACCTGTGCAGAGTTTTATCAAAAATACAGTATATTTATTTGCTTACTTTGATCCCATCAGTTTTTGTTTCTAGTTGGCCATTTGTATACAAAAAAAAACAATCACAATATACATGACTATCTGTCTATTCTACTTCCTTTGGGTTACTATATACTGTCTATTCCTTGGATCCTGTTTCTGCTCTGACCCAGTTTATATCTGCAGCACTCTATCGCACCAGTATTCACCTGGCTGAGTCACATCTGCAACCCCTGCATACGTAGGAAACCTAGAAAAAGAGAGAGAGTCATACATACAGTTACAGGACATATACATTTGCACGCACACACACACACACACACACACACTCACTCACACATATGCAACTAGTATACACAGACTCACGAGAATACACACACAAAGGCCATGGGAAACAGCAGTGTGTGATTGGTGTGAAAATAAGCAAATGTGGTCTTTGATGTTGGGGCTGTATTCTGGAAATGAACAGTGAGAGGTGTATATGTAAATGTATATGTGTGAGTGAGTGAGCATTTTGTGTAAGTGTGAACTGAGGTATGTTTATCCCTGAGGTAGTGGTATTTCATCTCTTCCTGCATCAGTTCTGCCCTGTAGGGGGTAAGAGGTGTGTGTGTGTGTGTTAGAAGATCCAAATAGCTTTGCTCAGGTTAAAAAGACAGAAAGGAAGAGAAAAAGAACATTCTTTTTCCTCTGTGGGTTTTTCCTTTAGGCTTTTTCCCCCTGCATGCTCCTGTGTATGCAACTTAGACCAGGTTTCAAACTTAGAATTTGCTAGTGCACAGAGTTTGTTTCAGAGATGAGAAATTAAGCATGCAGGGACACAGCATGTTAAATGACCGCATTATAAAAGCACACCACATGGACTGAACAGGAAATTATAGTGACAATATTTATCTGCAATTATGCAAGTGAATGAAGTAAATGCAAACTTAATAGAAAAGTGTAAAGATGTACATAAACTAAATAAAAAACGTACCACAAGTAAAAAAAATAAAACATTGGAAAAAAACACGGGTTAGACAGCATGTTTGCTGCAGCAACTTGTTTTGCAGTAAACAACATTTTGGAACAGTGGGTGTCCATCAGGTGTCCAATTTGGTGTAAACGATCCCTCCAAGAAAGCTTGGAAGAGCGGAGATGTTGTGTGGACTTGTTTTGATCTGTGCATAATTGGAAAGCCTTGCACAGTGTGCAGGGAAACGCTGTGGGTGTGAGTGTATTTGTCCTTTGGGCAGGGACGCTTTCATCGGAAGTTGCAATGCTATCTTCAGCCATTAAAGAAATCAGTAATATTTCTATTTAATGTGTACGCAGTGCTATGAAAACAGCACATGGTATTTAATTTGTGGCTCTACAGAGATGGTGTTAAAGCATCTGTGACTGCTTTATATAATGTTTGGTAAATACATTTTTGCAGCTTTTTGTTGGACTTTTTTGTCAAAGTTGATAGAAAGAAAAGGTGTCATGTTATCACCGGAACATAATTTCTTGATTAATTCAGCACATCCAATATTATTCATTTCATTCAAATTGCACAAATACTCTTTTCATTTTTACTGAACGTAAGATTTAATCACTAATGTCTTAATACACAGTAACTGGTATCGTCTCTCTCTCTCACAGTCTGTCTCAGTCTTTCTACGTCTGCCTTTCAATGAGTGAATGTAATTCACTCTTTCATCTCTGTGTTTCTTAATGACTGTCTTTCAGTCCCCCTCTGTGTCTCTCTTTTCACAATATTAATTCAACCCCCCACTCCCCACTCCATCTGTTTCTCTCTCAATTTTTCCTGTACAGTAAATGTCATTAATTTAGTACTGATAACCAGCTCTGTTCTTTTCAGCTCAGCCTGCCACAGATTATAATTATAATCATTACAATAATGTTAACAGTGAGTACAATATGAAGGAGTTAAATCCCATGGTGATATATCTCTTCTGAGCTCTTTGGAGCTCCTGTTCTTTGTGTCATATTGTGGCCACTGTAACCCATAGAGATTATGCATGCGTGCATTTAATACACCTGAGACTGGTGTTAATTGATTTTTTTCCCTCATTTTCTGTGAGTGGTCTCGTCAGTTTAATGAGAGAAGAGGGGTTGCAATTTTACATCATATGCAATATCCTATCTATTACACAGAGTGAAGCTAAATACTGCCTATTAGCGCTTGATAAATGCAAAACTGGTACATCAGAACCATGACATACTAACAATGCTGTATTTGTTGGACATGGATTATTTGTGCATATATTTTATTCTATTGAAACATCCAGTGAGTAGAAATGTTGACATATTTTGTTTGTCTGGTTTCTAGAACTAGAACTGATTGGAATGATTTCTGATAATATAATAATAATGGCAGTACAAAAGGTTCCTATAAAGTTCATACCTGAGATCACTGTTCTTCTAAAAATTACAAATATTTTGCAATTCTTCTAAGTCCGTATTTTGTAGACTGATATTTGTTAGCTATTTGTTGGCAGCATAACCACTTTAGAAGGGCAAAGATGAGTACCTACAGTTCTCTGTTCATAAATATTCATAGGTGATTTTATGTAATATGAGCAAGACATCAACAAACACTTATGGCAGCTTGCACTTGTTGTGGAATCTTTAGCTTTTCAAATCTGAATGTGGTAATAAACAACTATACAAGTGAATGTGTTAAGACGTAATGTTTTCCAGAACCTAAAGCTCAGGGTCATAAACTTTGTGGAAGCTGCAACATTTTCAGCCTCAGAGGTTCACAAAAATGCTGTATGCATCAGAGCTCCTGTTTATGTCTAGGTGGGCCTTTTTGTTCTTTACAATTTCAAATTGGCCTATTGATACTCTGAATAAATGGACTTTGAGTCTGTGTGCTAAGCCTGTTGAGTTGTGCATGGCCCTGGTGATATCCACTTAGACTTGGTCATGCCTGGATCTTCTTAACCCTGTTTCTTTTGGATAGAAGGCTAATGAGAACCAGTGCCTTGTAACAAGTCAGCCAATATACCTTGGATGACTCTCCTGTCTGGTAATATTGACTGTCCTGTGTGTGTATGTGTGTGTCTGCCTCTGTTTTTGTGTGTGTGAAGTTCCAGTAATCCCAGTGGCTAAGCTGGTAATCCCCTCAAGCTGCCCATTAGCCCCTTGACACACACATGTACTGACTCACACATATACACACACACACACACACACACACACGGACACACACACAGTTACTCCAGGGCAGTCACCCAGGTGTCAGGCAGACTTTTCCTCAGGGATGGATCACTATGATCAGCCACAGAGCTGGCCCACAACCCCTGGAGGGAAGAATGGAGACATTGGCTGGCAATACATACAGATTAAAGAGAGGGAGACAAAGGAAGAAGACCAGACATAGTAATGGTGAGAGTTGGTGAGTGAGGTTAGACTGGGACGGCTGGAGGGGAGAACAGGAAAAGAGGAAATCGGGAAGGCATATACTGTATGTAGAAGGAAGAAGAAGAAGGAGCAACCAAGACAAATAACAAGGATTAAAAGAATAAGGGAAAGTTGGTATTTTGTTCACTGAAATGGTTATTGCATTGCATATTGTTCTCTGGGTAATGTGAAGCTTTGTGAGACTTTTCCCACCGCTATTTAGACAAGAACATCTAATTTGTGCTAGGTTCTGCTGTTTGTCTTTTTGGTGGACTCCCTGTTGTATCTGTTGTTTCTGTCTCTGTGAAGACATCAGCAGACATCAAACCCCTTAGTGTTTGAAATGCATGACTGTCAGTAAAATAAATAAACATTCTTCATTATTTCGGTCAAACACACTTTTTATAGTTAGGTGGCATTTCTGTAGACAACATGTTGTTGGAGTCTTATAGCCATCCGCCGTCCCTAGTGAATTTAGTAGTGAACTGTGTGGGCAGAAAGAGACATGCTTCTCTCATTATATGAAGACAACCGCACTGAAGCTCTACTTTTGTGACTCATTCAGTTTGAAAACTACTATGCTGATGTGGGACGACAGAGGAATCAGTCCTTTTAGTATGTCACATAACACAAACAGGGAGTCACAGCAACAATGACTCATTCACACTGTGGGTAAATGGTTTCTCTGCACCTCTTTTTTGACTCTACGGCAATTTCTAGACACACTATTAGTGTTGATTTTCTCATTTACTTTGAATTACTTTAGCTACACATTAAATAACTATCAGGTGGAAATAATTAGTTTCTGTGATTGGCATGAGAGATCTGTAATACTGACTGTACAATTCTTCTGTCCCTACAATTGTATCCCTTGCATAGAAAACAAACAAAACAAAAATTTAAACCACAGAATTCCAAATAATTATTTTAGATAAGTATGACATAAATTAGTTTTTTCTGCTGTCTGGCTCTTCGTGCTTCTATCTTTCTTCCTTTTTTCTACAGTTCCTGAAGGAAGGAAGTGGAATTAAATGATGATTTAAACCAATCAGCATTGTTCAGTGAAGAACACTGATGTTCTTGTTACAATAGCACCTGTCAACGGGTGGAATATATCAGCCAGTAAGTGAAATGTCAGTTCTTGAAGTTGATGTTTTGGAAGACAAACGGTCAAATGCAAGTGTGTGAGTGTCTTTGAGAAGGGCACTGTGGGAATTCAACCTATGGAGGCTTCACCTTGCACATTTGCATTTGATTATATAAATACAAGGAAGACAGTGACTGTAATGAGCCTGACAACTGATGTAAAGTAATTATAGAGGAGTAGTGCCAGGACGTTTGGTTCTGTTTCCCTCTGTATGTTCTAGTGCAGACCTCTAAAATGCAGTAAAATGTTTATTATAGGTGTTGTACACTTTTCAAGCAGAGAGGGTTGATGACACTAATTGAAGAAAATAAACACATCAAGAAAAAATTAAACAGTATTAATATCCTTAGCTAATAATGTATGAAATCATTAGTTAAAACTAAAACAACCTGGTTGTATGTTGTACTGACAGGAGCAGATCCATCAAATAACCTATATATAAGTAATCATAATTAAGTGCAATTGTACATAAGCTAATAAAATGGAAAACAAATATTAACACTAACAGCCCTTAAAAAGTGTAAATACATCAACTAAACAACAGCAGAAGTCTCTCCAAAATCCACAGACCAGAATCATGCTGGTGTAATCTCTACAGGAAGCTAATGTTAACATGCTGTTTCATCTCTAGTCTGGATGTGGGAGAGCTGTTTTGGCAGTAGAAATGGACCTCTACGAACAAAAGTAGGCAGGTGGTTTTAATATTGTGGCTGATTCACTGTACTGCGTCAGCATACCTAACAAAGATGGCTAAAGCTGGGCAAACCTTTTTCAACTCAGGTCTGAAGGGAGGTGTGGACACATGTATTTTATGTTGATGCATTCAGTGTGACCACAGGTGCAGATTTAACCAATGCTCCTGTGTTTATCTCAACTGCTTAGTGAATTATTATAGGAAAACGCCACCAACACATACTGATGACCACACTTGAGTGGAGTCTAAAAATGGAAAAACTCTAATCAATTCAGTTTACCATAGGGGAACTCCCTACTTGAGTCTAGACAAGACAAGTTTTATTTTTCGTCTTTTTCCACCTTATAAGTAGAATTAGAGCATGCAGCAGAAACAGAAAAAAATAAAAGCTCAGGCACTGAGAGAGTAAGAACAATATGTTTCTCTTTGCTCTATTGCTCTCTCCATTATCCTTCAAGACAGAAATACAAGAATTCAATTAAAAGACCATGTAGTGACCTTAACACACATGCACATGCATGAACACACACAATGTTGGAGTATCAATTAATCACTGTCACTTTTGTGAAGGCCTCAGTAGCCTCAGCTGGTGTTTGCGTGTCTGTGACTGCTTTGCAGGTTTTCTGCTGGGCTGGGCTGATGGGCGGTATCCATGTCACACTCCAAGACTCATCCTTTTGTTTGTGGCATGTTTGGTGTATACCAGTTTTGCACTTACAGCACATGCTTCACACATGCCTACACATTAATACATTTCCTTATTGACGCCCACACATAATATTGTGTGTAAGTCAATAATGGCTCCCTCTTTTGTTGGTCGGCGAGTCAGTAACAACACTTGGTCCTTATGTGTATCCTCACCGGACTGCGGGACTGTTAAGCAGTGTAGATGTGTATGTGTGTGTTTGTAAAATGTCATTCTGATACATAATGATCTTTGTTACTCCTAGCTCTGAAAGTGATGTTAGCTTCAACAGGTTCTGTAATGTCTGTGTGTTTTTGTGTGTGTATCCAAGTCATTAGTATGCAGCACTGTGTACTGGCCTTGTGTTATTAAACATTAAAACTAGATGACAGAATATAGCCTGAGCCCTGGGGCTAAAACTAACACAGTAGGACACACTCACAGAAATACACCCTAGCAACTTCAAGACATTTACACACAAAATGACACACAAAATTTCAGCATTCCTTGCAAGTAAACTCTCTCTCTCTCTCTCTCTCTCTCTCTCTCTCTCTCTATATATATATATATATATATATATATATAGACACACACACACAGACACACACACACACACCGGTTAAGTGCACGAGTCTGGACGGCATCGTGTTAAAGTAAAGCATGCGTTTAAGCAGGGTGCTCTTATTATGCATGCGCTAAAATGAGTGCAACACGTCAGTGCTGACAGTTGACCAGCTTGTGTATATATACTCTTTATTATATAGCGGATAATATGTACACTCTCCATTGTCAAAAGTCACGACAGCAAACTCACAGTTGAGTTGTAATACTTATTAATAGCTGTTTACATCGTTTGAACATGTCAATCAATATTGCTGTTTGACTAGTAGATGCGGGCTGTGCGGTTAACCAGAGTGAATATGCTGGAGAGAATAACTATGGGATCAAAGATGTGCGTGCGCTTAAGTGGATTGTGCACTTATCGCTAGTGAGCTTATCTGAAGTTTTTTAACTGTATCCACACGTACAAAATGCGGCCCTGCATGTCACATGCAGTGTGTGCTTAAGCAACATGCACTTAAGTGGAGTCGACTTTTATTGCATTCATCAGTTTTCTTGTTCTTTGTATTTAATCATAGGCTTAAACAGATTACAATTTCTCCACAGTGGGAAAACACACTTGTTTTTCTTAAGAATTCGCCTAAATTAATTTGGGGTTTTAAAGAAATGTATTTAGTTATAAAATGCAGATAAACTTAATGCTTGATATTTTCTTTTAACATTAAATTATAATACCTAATGTTGAAGATAATGTTTTGTTTATTATATCAGAGCTACAGATTTACTGAGAAAGATGTTAGATTTTTGTGATTTTTCTTCATCGTAGCAGCTAATAAATTTCTGTAGTTTCTCAGACAACAATGCTACAACCTGTACACTCTCTTTCAAAATTTACATTCTGGAGTAGAACATCTGTTTATGTTTTGTCCTGTGTGATCCCGCCCTCTTTGCACTTTTTAAGATTAAGATTTTAAGATGGACGCTTAATTTATCACAGCTACTATTAAGGATGGTTATTTTAAGCAATTAAGATTTCAAGTACTGGTATTCATATTCTGTGGTGCTTGTGCAACTAATTTATTAGGACAGTGAGTTTTGAGAGACACAACTGGTGAATTGATCTCCACTAATGCTTGCTACTGCTGTCAAGCTGATGTTAAATGCTATCATTTACACCAGAGGAGCAGACAGACATGCACTATCTTCTCTTCTCTGCCGTTGTTCATCTAGCTCAGCCTCTCTGCCTCTGCCTCTTGTATCAGCGGCACCTGACCAGCCCTCAACGGCTTGACTAGATGCCAGTGAGAGTACCACATTACTTGATAACTGAGATCTGCATAGTCTGCAACAAAGACAGTTTTCAAAAGTAAATGCAAAATGATTTGTATCTGTTAAACTGAGAGATATGTTATCGTGGGCTGATAGTAATATCTCCAACTCTGGAATGGGTATTTTTGTAGAAGTGGGCGTTTGATACTAATATCCACTTGAACTGGTTTAGAATTTGCAAACGAAAACACTGCAAATGTTTAGATTAGCTGAGCTGAACTTAATGTACAGTGTAGGACCTGTTGTCACAAAAAGTAATGTTTTGCTCGTCTTCATGTGTTCATGCACGTTCAGTATCTTTACTGGCAAACTCCTCAAAAATCGCCTCTATGAATAACAAGACTATGATGTTGAGAACACCAGTTTTATGGGTAGAAACTTTATATAATATATAATAAACATGGAGGGGGTCGCTCACAATTGTCTTTTTAAACATCACTGTAATGAAAATGTAAGAATGTATCTTTCTTGCAAGGCCAGTTATTTTTGAATTTACTCGAAAAAGAGGTTTTGAGTATTAGGAAAAGTCTTGTCAATTTATTCATATAGGCTTTTAATTCTTATGGCTAATATAGAGTGTTTTAAATGGGCCATATTAGTAAGAAGATGTGCTGCAGGGCCCATTATAAGAAAAATGTAAAAGGACTAAAACAATCGATACCATACCTATGGAATAAGCGCTATAGTATGTAGGCACAGATGTTGCATTCTATGGCTGATGTGCACCTCCCCAGAAATGGGGAAAAACTACATGTTGCAGTGATAGGTGCTCTTGCAGTGGTCATACAGAGCATAAGTTCTCTATTTTCTGAATTGCAGTAGTTTTAAGTTAAAGCAACTGCTGTTCAGCATGTATTTCTTCCAACATGCAACATGATCCATCCAGTTTCAGCAGTAGCTTTAGTCTCCATTGTTTGTAGTCCACTGAAAAAAAAAGCACTTCATATTTATATGAGACTAGCACAGAGGTATACATGTAAATGCTCACAGTGGCAAAGGCAGTGTCAATAGCCTATGGTTTAGGTTCTGTGTAGATTCATTGCAGAAGCATAAAACAAGCATAAGTCTTAAATCTCATTGGTTATTTCAGTGCCATAGACAGATGCTGTGGAGGCACCCGAGCATGCTCTGTTCTGGCACATGTGTGGTGGCACATGGAGTGGCATTAATTAACGCAGATTGATTTTTACAATCACTTTTAAAAGCGCTGCTTTAGAATTCTGCTTTAGCTTAACACGTATTAACTATTTGATTTCTCCTCAGAAGAGACTCAGTATTGTTTAAAGGCAAACTTGGAATGTGAATGTAGATTTGTTATAGTGTGTGCGTCTGTTTGCATGTGCATGAGTCGGATGTTGCTTTTTTTGTTGCTTGTTGCCACTAACAAGTCAAAGGAGAAGTGATTACCGGAGGCAAGGTTGTATACCTTGGTACAGACACGTGGCAGACCCACACACAAAAGTGTTTTTTGCAATAAAAGATGGATGATGTTAACTACAATAAGTACTACTAATACGATAACTACAAGCTGTTGTCTACAATGCAACATTTCAGATATACTATACTATATTATTATTATTATTATTATTATTATTATAGATAATATAAAAGCAGGGTTTAAAGGCTGAAAAGGTATATTTAATACTTCTTTACATCTTGATTCATTTGCCCAGTAGCCAGTTAAATAAGACAGTTAAAACTGAGGGGAGGCCAACAAAAGTGAAGGCACAGACGACTAAAATGCCACAAGGCTAAGGTAGCTTATATGATACAACAAAGTAAAAACATCCGTCTATGGTACTATACAATATATCCCATACAACTAATGATAGACAACTTTTAATGACACAATGAGTCAGTGAGTATGTATAATGAGTATGAACATGCTTATGAGGATTTGAAAAATAATGCCTGAATTATTTTACAAAAGATTTGGATAACATATATATATATACAGTCCCAATCAAAAGTTTAAGACCACTTGACAAATGGCAAAAAATCATATGTTGCATGGTTGGATCTTAACAAGGTTCCAAGTAGAGCTTCAACATGCTACAAGACGAAATGGGAGTGAGACAAAACATTTCTTTGAGCATGCAATTTATTTAAGCAACGCTTAACAACACAATCAGAAAAAGCACAAAAAAGCACTTCATTTGAAAAATGTGAGGACATCTTTCCCAGTACTCGCAGTAGTCACAAATGAATGTCAGTCACTTGCACGTCTCATTGAATTAAATTTTATTAAATGTATTCATCCACACGCATTAGATGCGTGTCTCTCATAGAACCCACATATTTTTTGTCTGTTTCCCCCTTCACACGTTTTGTGATCTCCACAGACAGCTGTATAAATCTATTTAAAACCTGCTGCGAATGTTCACTGGTATCTGTAATGATTGGCCAAACTTGCTGTATTATTGAACTTAATTTAAATTAACTGAAAAATCAGACATAAAAACATCCCTGATTTATTTCTTCTGAACTGAAATGGAAACTGTACTGTGAAAAATGTTCCTCCAGTAAACTTAAGTCAGACTGGAGAAAAAGTCAGACCGCTGTATCTTTGTCCTGCTGACAGACAGACACACAGGAAATGGAAATCTCACTTTCAGTATGAATTCCCAGTAAATATTTATTTTGGGGTTAAGGTTAGGATTAGGCTTAGAGTTAAGGCATTGTATTAAGGGAATGTGTAATATGTGTTTGTGTTATGTGTATCTCATGATATTTATTCTCCAACTGTCTCTCAACATCGTGTCTCATCCTGTTTCTTTCTTGCCTTCCTTCATCCATATATCTCTCTAACGACTGTCCCTTTACGGTACTGTCATCCCTGACACCTCCCCTTTAAATGCCAGTAGACACATGCAATCTGTCTATACCCATTTACCAAATACAGGTGCATACACGCAGCATTTCTGCATGTCCTACACTAATGTGTGCATTCCTTCGAGTATGTGTATTTATGTGTTTGTTTGCCCCTTTCCATGTATGCCTGTCAGCTTTAATAGTAATTGATGGGGTAGCCAGCAGTCTAAACAAGCTTTAGCTCAGGGGAGCAGCACTCACCATCTATCTAGCTGGCTGTGATAGACAAAGAAGAAGGGAAGGAGAAGGAGGTACACAACATTTAGCATTGCATAGTAGATGCAACAACTCCTTTTTAAATTAGTGTCTTCTCCAGAGACACTTTGATACGTGGCCAGGCATTGGAAGGAACCGGGAAGCGAACCACCAACTCAGGTGTTTGTAGACAACTGCAGACTGCCCTACAAACTGTGCCACAGTCACCCCTACTAATTCACTTTACTAACGCTACTGAAAATCTTTTTTAGAAAACTACATATGTTGAATAAAAGCACTTGTGCTTTAAAATATTTCTCTGGCTTCCCCACAGCCCATCCAGGCATTACCTAATGCTTCTGTCAGTGTCTCAGTGTGTCTGTTAATGTGACAGTTACTCATCCTTTTTAAAAACCATCCGTGATACATGTAAGGTGTATATATAAGGTATTGGCACTGAATTATTCATTATAATTTTATAAATAACCATACAGTGTTGCATAGCATATCGCATGTGTAATGTATAGTAAGTAAAACGTTTAATTGCACTTGTAAGTAACAGGTACGTTTTAGCTTATATATACTGTATATATCTTATACTTATCTTCCTGTTATGCTAGATACACATTTTAATTACACGTTTTAAAGAAATTGTATCAGAAAGTCAATAATGAAAGTATTACAATGCACCAGTGCTGACAAACATGTCAAATTATTTTCCTTAACACACATAACGTACAGTCATAGTTAAAATGTTGAACATTCTGCAAAATTAGTCTATAACACTCGAAGAATTATTTTCATATTCTACTCTGCAACTATGGATTGGGTGGGTCTTTATTTTGTATCGGGTCATGTCAGTCTGAGTCTCTGTAAGTTTGTCTTGGAACCTCTGGGGCTGACAGGGAGGTTAATCCACTATTCAACCTCAGTCAGAATGTCTCTCCTTGGGCTTGAAGCGGGTAGAGCAGTGAAGACCCTTGTCACCACCAAAGCTCTTTTAGAGCACCAAAGTTTTTAGATTTTATAAACACATGCACATGCCCACTGGCAGTCATGCACCCAGACTAAGAGACAAAACTGTACTAGCAGCACTGGATGCTCTTCGCTGGAAGGAAATTTTTTTTCTTCCATTTGACTTTCTGTGTAATGTTGCTTAGAGTGTGTGTCCATGTGCATTCAAGCATGTGTTTGAGCGCTGACAAGGTTCACGCTGCCTTTTGTGAATTAATGTATGTGGGATGATTATTATTATAGGAGTTGGAAGGAGTTGCTTATGTAATCACTCTTTAACTGTAAAAGAGTCCTTTGAGTTCTTGTCTGAAATATAACAGATAAGAACACTAGTCTCTAGCCCAAATACCAACCAAGGGTCAGAAAACAAACTCACTGTAATAAATACTAGGGTTGTCCTGAATACTACTGCAGTTCCTGTTGAGTGAAAGGGATGTCAGACTGGAGTATTCAGATATCAAAATATAAAACCGAATACCTATGTAACAAACAATTATCCAGATATTTGGGTCCAGCAAACCCAACAACTGATTTTGCTGTCTTGACATTTTGAGAGAGTGAGCTCCATAATATTTTGTTGTGAGATGCTCCTGCGTAGCAATGCTGCTGTGGTAATGTTTGTCTGTTTTAATTGTACAAAGCACAGCCCGCCATTTTATTAGATCTTCATTTAAAGAATTTCTCAGTTTTGATGATACTATTCAGGCTTTTTGTAATTTTATGTGCATTTTCAACATGCAGAGAAGTGGAAACTGCCACTGGGTGAATGTAACCTTGTGATGCATCAACGCAATCCACACAAATCAATGTATTTAAGTATTTACGTAATTGATTAATTTTGACACATTGTTTTAGCCCCTATTAAGTCTAGCATACACTTATAAAGCTAACATCTTTTAGTCACTCACTCACTCACTCACTCACTCACTCACTCACTCACTCACTCACTCACTCACTCACTCACTCACTCACTCACTCCTGGTGATGAATAGAGCCTGTCAATAGTGGGGTGTAGGGGTGACCTGACAAGGGGGGGTATGTGTGTTTATATGTATTTGGTTGTCTGTGCTTCTGAATTTGTGTGTGTGTGTGTGTGTGTGTGTGTGTGTGACTAATTTAATGGATAGCATACCACCATGGTCAAGGACTCCCACATACACATACAACTCCCCAGGAACAGTGAAATACACACAGAGTTCAGGGAGGATCGCGAATGACTGATTTACAAGACACACCAGTGACTATTGACCACATGGACTAAACTGGAAAATGACTCTGTGTGTGTGTGTGTCATGCTGGCTAGTGTTATTAATCAATCACTCAATATAGACCATGAACTTTGGACACAAGTAGAGGAAATAAATCTACTGCATGTGAAGTGAAAGAGAGGGAAGGAGGAGAAAAGGAGGACATATGGGCTACTTTCTTGTCACTTGTCAAAGCTATTTTAGTCATTCCAAATCCACAAACTATTTAGCTCAGGTGAAATGTATTATTACAGTACCCAGATATTATAATGGAAATACTGAGCTTTTTGTCTTGAACCTTGTTTTCAATAATTACTTAAAAGCATTCATTTGAATGAACAGAGAACCATTGTCCATTATACAGTGTGTAAGTGCTGCAGGTGCAGTGTGTTATCATCAATTTATTAAGGATAATGATAATATTTTAGTGAAAAAGAATTGGATTTCAAACTGTCATTTAAGTGTAGTTACATTTGTTAATAATATTATTTGACCACCACAGAAAACAAATATAGAAAATCCAAAAATTATTCACAAACAACGAGACACTAATTTTAATTCTGGCCTATCCTCAAATCTCTGTCCACCCTGTTACATACATAAGCTAGCAACTCCAAAAACTGGAAGATTCCGCAAAAATAACAAAGGGATTCCTGATAAAACAATGGTGCTGTGTAGTACATGCAATGCCAGCATCAAATACACCAGGGGCAATAAATTTCCCTCATATAAAAAAAAACTTAGACTCCTACAGTGAAGTCAGCTGGAGGCAAGTAACAGTGCTAGGGTTAGCAATAACTTTATGAGCACATTAGCTGATAACTACTCTAAAGCTATTAGGACATGTGCCTGCATTGTGTAGTTAAAAATAGAAGGTTTTGACAAATGATGCAAGCTTACCTAATGTTGCTCTATAGCACGTTGACAGCTTTTCTCTGAAATAATGCATCTCAGCTCTGTATGGTGAAGTGGAGCAACAGGAGTAGCAGAGAGTAGACCTCTTGTTTTACCTATTTGTTCTTTCTTCCTTGATTGACTAACTCTTTAATTTTAGGTGGTGGTTGGTGGTGTAAGTAAAACTACATTTACACAGTTAACAGTTAAAAGATGTGCTCATTACATATGACTGTTTTGTTATTATTGTTGTACTGTTTCAGAATTATTGATATCAGAATATAATTGTTGTGCTATTAGTGTGTAAACTTACTTGTTTGGTGAGTGGAGCTAATTTTAACATTTTTATATTCTTACAGCTGGTTGGTTGATACTTACACACCATCATTTATCACTGAATTATATTTAGTATCAAGATTTGCATCTGCAAAGTAACAAAATCTGTCAAATAAATGTAGTGGGGTTAAAAATATAATATTTCTTCTGTAGCTAAGTGAAATGGAAATAAATCTGCAAAATTACAAAACACAAAAGCTAAATTGAAATTAAATGTCAGCTGAATCAAATCAAATAAATCGGCACCTAATCTAATGTATTACATTTATTTTATTTTGTATTGCTTTTGTATCAAATTGTGAACTGTGTATTAAGATGAATATTGAATTGCTTGAGAGGCAGAGATACACGCCTACATTCTAGAAATGCTTCCTGTTTGTTGAATATTTCTTGAATGTTTTAAAAGCAAGTCGATCAGCACAATAGTTGTCATTTTAAAAATTGCACAATGTTGCAAAAATAGAGTTCAGGTTAACACAAAAGAATAATGAACACTGATTTTTGTTTGCTCTGAGTGGGGAGACAGGTAGAGAAAATAGTGTGAATAGAAGCAGCTGGCAGGGGGCTTTATTGGTGTACACACAGAAAGCTAACTGCCTCATGGGAAAGAGACAGGCAGAAAGAAAGCAAATGGTCAGAAATTGACACAGTTGCCCATCTCCCAATAGAAAGAGGTACGAAGAATTGAGGGAGAGAGAAGGAAAGGAAGAAATGGATGAGGGAACTTGGGGATACAAGGAACAACAGAGAAAAGGGAAGATAAGGTTCAGAGCATTTAGGTTTGATGGGTCAGGTCTGGGGTCAGAATCAACTCCATAAAATTCAAACAAACTAAAGTACATATACTCACACTAGCACACAACCACACCTGTGCACACTTCCTCTAGGTCACAAACACACCCAGTGGTCTCTGTGTACTGCTACTTCGGTGGTTAGGGACTGGTAGCTACACATACTGACAGTATCTAAGGGAAAATAACAGCCTTAAACATTCAGACCTTAATCCTGATGGGTAAAAAACATTTGGCTTTAACGTGTTTAATTTGAATGATCTCAATTGAAATTATGCCACTTAACAATAAACATTCATGTGTTTCTATAATATACAGTTGGTAAGTTACAGTATAGTTGTAATAAGCCCATAGGTAATAATTGCACCATTATAGCACTAATTCTTTACAGGTTTCATTTAAAGGCACAATGTAAGCCAATTCTGCAGTATTCAAACTAAGTTAAGTTAGTTTGATATTTCTACATATGTATAAAGTGTGTTTGTGATAGTGAGTATAGTGAGTGAGTATGTGAAAAACACTACAAAAATAGGTGTAACATATACAAAACTGGTTAATTTCACATCCATTTCAGATGACTCATTGATGAAATTCATGTATCATTAAATTCTGAAGATCTTGTCAGATAATATGATTTTATGAGTAATTATTTTATAATCAAACAATACCTTATATGTGTACTGCTTGTCTCATTTTGTCCAACATGTTTTGTGTTATGTTATTTTTGTAGTTTATCTATTCAACCCTGTCCTGTCTTTCATGGCAGTAATGAAAAATCTCTTTTTCCTGTTGGCAACAAAGAGACCATCAAATACAAGTAAAGGAGAGAGGGAAAGAGTGAAGGAGAAACAGAGACAGAGGGTCTCACAATCACAAATCGCAAAGACAACACTCTGACTGCTGATATTAGCTAGCTCTACATTTACTTGCTAATGTGATTTATCCTCCACACCGCACAGTCATACACATAACAGGCACACTCCCACAGTAATAGATCTTGGATATCTGGCAGCCTTTCTTCCATCTCTCCCTCACTTTCTGTAAAATAATTTTGTTTTCACCTCACAAATGCTCCTCCATGCATGCACACACTGGTGATTGTATGTCAAGTTGCACACACATTTTGAACAGAACAGGTAGTTGACAGCATGGAAACAGATGACAAATTTTGTTCAAGTTCGAGTTGGTGCTAAATAACCTAAAAAAACGTTTGAAGCAAGACAAACAATGAGCTCTAACTACATTGTCACATTAAAACAACTTACATTAACATTCTCTAAAAACATTCAAAACTTGAAGCTGTTTCAAGGCGGAGTTATTGTACAGCACAAATCTAATAAAAGAAACATCTAAGAACTTGAAGCACAGGGTTTAATTCACTTGGGTTTTTTGACATCAACACAGTGCTAAAATAACATACACACACATTATTTATTCAGTGCCTCTCTTTGTCAACATTTGTTTGACAGCAGTCATTGGATTGACCAAGACACAGTACAATGAGCTAAATGCAGATCTTAGAAAGACAATAGTAGATTTACACTGGTTAAGAATGTCTCTTTGAGTGAGATTCCAAGATGATCAGTACAAACAATTGTACAAGTTACTGGGATGTGCAACCTCATGAACACTGTAAAAACCTTAAGGTATGGTAGAAGGTAGGGGACGATGGGTCTTGCTGCCAGTGGAAATGGTGCATTGCACAAAGTGAATGATGAAGGCCGACTACTTCAGAATTGAAACATGGACACAACTGGGTAACTTCTGTCCTTATCTATATATAGTTTACAACAGTACAGCTGAAATGTTGTGTGCATGTGAGTACAAATGCTAATATGCTTATTGTAAGTCGGTAACACTGATAAAATACAGATAAAAGATAGGAAAAGAAAACAATATCAAGACTAAATTGAGAGGCAAATAGAGAATAAAGACCACAAATATGATTGAAACTGATACATAAATACTGTCTACATATAGATTTCTCAACATTTGTTGAGAAAGGGAATCACAATACAGAGAAGGGCCAATTAAATGAAAGAGAGCAAAAATGTGAGAGCAAATTGACTTTAGAGATAAAAGCAATAAAATGGAGTTGAGTTTGGATGAACAGAAAGGTAAATGAGAAGAACTGGAAATTGTACCTGAGAGGAACAAAATAAAAATAAAAAGAGTAATGTAAAATGGCAAACAAGTAAACTGAAATAGAAAGAGAATGAAGTGAAGAGGAGGATGGAGAGATGAGAAGATGAGAGGTCATAATGTAAGTCCTTAACAGTGAATAAAAGCAAAGTACGAAGAAAAAGCTGAAAGAAAGGTTGGGATGAAGAATAGAGGGCAGATTCTTAAAGACACTTTCTGGTGATAGAAAGCTTAATAAATTAAAAAGATGGAGGCAAAAAAACAATGACAGATCAAGAAGAGAGGTGAGGACAAGGTTGGGTCAGGGGAATACAAAATTAAAGTATGTTACTGAATTGTGTAAGTGTTTTAAAACACTATCATAACTGAAGATTGATGTTATGCTAAAATCTCCATTGTTTCATTGTGAAATGTAAAGGTCAAAAGCATCATTCTTCTCTTGCAATCACTTTAGACAGTAAAAAATAACTTGCAGCAACTTGCAGGTATAAATGTTGCTACTAGAACATTTGATTTGATTCTCATATTGAGAATTTTTCAGACAAAGTGTGTGTTGTGAGCACAAGCTGGAAAGCACAATATGTGGAGGACAAAACCACTGATAATACAGTTCACACACATGATTAATTAATAATCATAAACAGCTATTGCTGACAGTGCCAAAATTAAAGACAAAGAGCTGTTGCTCACTGAAAAATAAACTTGTGATACATGATGTGAAATGTATATTTACCCATGTTAAAATGTTACCCATGTTGAAATGACAGGGAAGAAGATGAAACGCGCAAAGGGCTATGGAATTAAAAGGGGAAGAAAAATGAGTTAGGTGGTTTGATGCTAGGGAAAAGGATTGAAGGGATGAAACGGTAAGTTGGGGGAAGATGAAAAGAAGGAGGAACAGTGTAAAAGTAAGAGTGGAAGGGAGGAAGGATGGAGGCATAATAAAAAGAATGGTAGCTGCAAGTAAGGAAAAAATGTGTTGCAATGGCAGCAAGAATGTTTGGACTGTTTCCATACCTGGAAAAAAGCCAGCCATCTATCCCTCCTCTTCTCTTCTTCCTCATTTAATTCAAGGAATCTAAAAGATGAAGGCACACCCGGACAACTCAAATGTAGAGTGCAGATGAAAAGCTCTCTTGCCTTGCTACTTGACTCCAGTTTTATTGTTTTCCTGTGTGTACATCAGCCCATTTCAGTGTTACTGGTTAGCTGACCAAGGCTTACTTTTTTTGTTGGTGCTTTGATCTTGTGGCTTGATTGATTTAAAAGCCTCTATTGTGAGGGGTTGTTTTAGTGCAGCCCTTTTTTATATTTCCAAATAATTGAGGGTTATTTGTGTTCTCCTCTAGAGGCTCAGGCTGTTTTTTGGTAGGATCTAACATAATAACTTATAGTATGGTGACCTGGTAGCTCAATGGGATAGGTGTCAGACTGGGATGCAGGTTCAAATCCCAGCCAGACTCCTAGCTCATCCCTCATACCAGGTGTGTCCTTGAGCAAGACACTCAGCACTAGCTCCTTGTAAGTCGCTTTGGATAAAAGCATCTGCCAAACAAAGTAAAGTAAATAGTAAGCTTATACAGCAATTACTGGAAATAATTATGAACTATATGTTTCACATAGTGAGTACCATGTACAGTAATATAATGAATCATGCCTTTTCTATTATTAAATTATTGTTTTATTTAAGTGGAAAGCAACTTACTAGGGTTTTTAACATCAATATGAAAATGTCTTTGATGCTACACCATAGGTTAACAGGCTGTAAGGTTTTTTTTCTAGGCAACAGTAGAAGAAAAGATTGGTTTTCTTCTTTATGTTTATTGTGTCTGGTAATTATTTTATTTTCTCTTCTGTGTTTCTGCAGGCTAACAGGCTTCCAGGTTCCTGCTCCAGTCACCAGTACAGGAAATGTCTTCTCTTTGAGGTTGACCAGTGACTTTGCTGTCTCTGCACATGGCTTCAAACTCAACTATGAAGGTTGGTGTATGAGGATGTATGGGCTGTGTCTTATTGCTGTCCTCTGTGGTTAAGGGAAATTAATAATGTCAGCCACTGTAGACACTTAATATACAGTATGCAAGGTACTAAAAAAAACTTTGTAAAATTACAAAGCTCACATAGGACTGCTGATGAGAGCACTCAGGCAACATATCTCAACATTAAAGGTGTACTAGGTGAACTTTTATACCATAAGGTTACATGATTGTTCAGTTCATTTATTTTGAGAAGCTATTCAGATACTGAAAGGCTTTAAGAAAACCTTTGATGCTGTGAACTTAATTCACCTATCTCTCACAAACAGACAAGTTAATCCCTTTTCAACAAGGTAATCTGTCAAACTTATTAGATCAAGAGAGAGGGAAAAGTAAAAAGTATGGGCAGAGAATGACACAAAATGAGAGCACGCTGGATGCTCTGTATTATAAAACTGCAGGGGCAGAAACAAATGCATTTTGTGTTGATTTTAACCTTACGGATGAACTATCAACCAGATGTGCAGTTCACAGCAAACTTATCTAATATAACCCCTAAGATAACTTTTTTAAATAAAACTAAAACTGTTTTTTGTTGTTGTTTTTTAACAATGTTTATACATTTTCATAAAGGGAAAAAGTAGGGGTTATTTCCAGAGGTAACATGGCCTCTTTCAGGGGAAGCTCAAGTATCCTGTTTTGCCCTCTCCCTCTGGGGCCTGAGTAAACACCATGGTACAATTTTCACAGATAGAAGATGAGATATGAATGGTTGCAGCTTTGGTTAAAATTAGAACTCACTATGTATCAGCACCATGTCCTGAGTGCATTAAAGATTTCAGATTAGATTAGAAACTTTTGATGTCCTCAATGAGGCAGTTAGTTCCAAAGCATAAAACAGAAAGCATAAAACTATCTACTAGGGGCACACATGTGACACTGAACAAACCAACAAACACATAAGCACACTTTTATCCATTTTGTTGCTTTTGAATGTCAAGTCACTTGGTGATAGTACGGTCTGACCCACATTGCTCTAGTACATAAACAACCCTTGAATGTCTTAAAAAAGGGCACAGGGCAAGACATCAATTATATTTTCAAGTTGAGTTTCAAAGATAGGGTATGAGATGAGAAGTAGTTATATTAATGTTATGCTTATTTAGTAATCATAAGTACTGCTTTATAATAGTATATTTGAATTTGGACTTTGCATTATTACACGATCCAAAGAAACTAAGGTAGCATCAATAATGGCATTTTAAAGAAACTCTAAAATGGTGTGGAAATACAAAAGGGCACCCATATTTAAAGCAGTATCTTGAATTTGTTATTCAGGCACATACATAGTAAAGTATCTTCCATCCAAGGAAATGGTAGTCTGCATTGATGCCAACTAAACACCGGCTAATGTCTGATGTATTTTTCATATTGTATAGTTTTTGGTTGGAATAAAACCGAAGATTATAAATCTTTGAAGATTATTGCTGAACTTTTTAAGTTAAATCTGCAATAGAAATAGACACATTGCACTAGTTACAGCCTTTCATTATTATAAAATTCTTACAAAAAATGTATTTGTTAAATAGCTAAAACACTGCTTGAATGTAGGTGTAACTACTATACATTGTCTAACTTGCTAGGCAGTGTGTACCTTAGGAAGTGCCAGAGATGATTTAAAAGAGATTATTTATTGCAAGAGATGTTAACTTAAGCCTCTTTCACAGAAGACATTTTGATATGAAAAGTACAGGTGTAAATTAGAACATAAATGATAAAGGTATTTTAGTTTCAGCATCCTTATATTGTGTGTGCTGGCTCACTGTCACACCATCACAGCTTAATGAGAACCTTGAATAGCACAGAGCCATTGTTAATGCTGGTTAGTAACACTAACCTTTCCTGCTATGAAAAAGACGTATTTTAATGAACTGGTGTACTTTTTCAGATACTGTCAATTATATACTGTATGTTAGTACATTTCTGTTCAGTAACTTACATAATTCAACTTGTTTACATTCACATAGACTCACAGAGTCTTTGTCACAGCTGGTTGCTGCTGAAAATGATACACTGCATAACTGTCTCTCTTTGCTCCTTTGTGCTTGTTTCTTTGTAGGTAGGTTGTTTCTTTGCTTGGTGTTTATCTTGTTGATATGTTTGTCTAGTGTCCTGCATAATGTCAATATCACTGACAATATCACTTAAACTAACCAAGTGCCTTGGTTTAAGTCTGCACACACGCTGTGCCTGCGTTTGTGTGTCTGTCAGTGTTTGTGCTACTTGTATGTCCAAACAGTTGTCCCAGATTTATTCTCTGGCACACAATTGTACTTGCTTCTTGGCCCATGTTCATTTTGTGTGATTTTCTGTGCGTGCACAACACAGAAAGGGTTTGCTCTCAGTGAGAGCTTCCAGGGGACTTATCTGAAGACTGAAGAGCCCCTGCTGATCATACATTCAGATGTTTGACTCTGTGTGTGTGACAGAGGGCCAGTCAGTGAGACAGAGAGGCAGACCATAGTTGGCATTTGCAAAAATGCAACATTATGCTGATTATCTTTCCATATTTAGCAATCATACAGTCCATAACACATCAATACTGTAAATTTATACAGCCTAACTGTGAGTCAGAGATTTTCATATAAGGAAATGATACACCTTGGTTTGGACAGTTTTTGGAAAGTCATCCTAGTCCATGTAATCCTGCTGCCTAAGCTGTTTCTGGAGCTGTTTCAGACTTTCACAGGTAATGCCTTAGCATTGTCAACAACACATTTTTAGAAGACCTACTCATCATTATTTGTAGAAGTGCTGTTTGTTGTTTTCAATAACAACTTTTTTTTTTTTTTAATTCTATCTAACCAAGAACATTAGAAATCATACGGCTCTCTCTGTTCCTCATCTCCGGTAATAGCTTTTTACTTGGTATGATGTTTTTTCAGTATATACTGGAAAAACAAAACAATTGGTTGACTTCCGTGACTGATGATTTTTAGCTAAGTTAGCAGTTATTCTGTTTAAAGGCTGTAGGTGTAAATGCAATGGCCTGCAATCAGATGCCTTTATTAAGGTAATACATTTTTATTCAGATTGTAGTGTAAAGGAGCTATTATAGTTTGACTACTTGTCTCATGTGTGATGTCAGCTTTAAACCTGCACTTTTCATTTCAAAATGAATGAAACTTATGCTTATATATCTGTGAACAGAACTCTTATTTTGACACTGAAATTTATATAATATGCAGTCAATTCAACAATGAGAACAGTAGGCAGATAACTGCAGCATCAAAGTGATGTAGGTATTTCTGCCAGATTGCTCTGTGAGCCACAAATCTGGATTTACCAGTAGATATGTATGCTTCAACCATAAGTATGCAATAGACTGTCAATTTGTTCAGGATGTATCCCGTCTGTTGCCCAATCTCAGCTAGGATTGGCTTCAGCACCCCATGACCCCTAAGAAGATAAGTAGTAAAGACATGCTCCAGCAGTCACCTTTGGTCACAAGCTCTGGGAAGTGACCACAAGAATGAGGTTGTGATCAAACTGAATTTTGTTTACAATGGAGAGTCTTTCATTCCCACCTGGTTTGAGATTGCCTCTTACCTCATTAGCTCAGGAGCTGGAGGATGTGAACTGGGAGAAGGGGGCTGGTCTGCTATTCTTAGCCTGATGCCACTCCACCATGTTGAAAATGAATTATTACCAATTATCAAGTATATGACTGATGGATTGCCCAATCCGGTATTCATTCATTGATAGCTCCATAGGAAAGAATTGGACGTTTGGCAGGGCAAAGGTACAGTGGTACAGCTCCATTGTTTCCTGCTTGGTGGGTTACTCTTTGATGTGATTGGTGGACTCTTTCCTTTCTCTCTGAAAGCTGTCAGGTCTTAACTAATTCATGCGCCAGCACATACCATACAGTGTGTATATGTGCATGTGAAACAGAGAGAGAAAGAGAGTGATGTATTATTTAAAATGATGTCAGAGGCAGTTTGATATTGTGCTGATGAGACAGAATCACTGATTATTACAGCACTTACACACACACTCCTTCTCCGCAGGATCGTTGTTGAAGAATAATTCTTTTATTTCATCTTACTTCACCTCCGACTCTTCATGGATGTCTTCTTCTGCATCACCTCATCATTGTGCATCTCATTTTTATGATTAGATGTTCTCTTTATAGTGTCTATTATGACCTGAATTGGGAATAATCCTGTAAACAGTAAACAATATTGAAAAGGTGGAATAGAAAAACTTAATATTGTCACATATCTTAATCTATTCTGCTCTATGCCACTACAAATTTTCTCTTATGAAGACATTATATACAGTACAGGCCAAAAGTTTGGACACATTCAATTCATTCAATGTGTTTTCTTTATTTTCATGACCATGAAAAGATTCTCACTGAAGGCATCAAAACTATGAATGAACACATGTGGAGTTATGTACTTACCAAAAAAAGGTGAAATAAATGAAAACATCTTTTATATTCTAGTTTCTTCAAAATAGCCACCCTTTGCTCTGATTACTGCTTTGCACACTCTTGGCA
>JAUYWH010000003.1:8615623-8625752 GCA_034779795.1 Ctenopoma multispine
GTGTGTGTGTGTGTGTGTGTGTGTGTGTGTGTGTGTGTGTGTGTGTGTGTGTGTGTGTGTGTGAGAGAGAGAGAGTGAATCTTTATAGGCGTGCATATGTCTTAGACAGAAAACTGTAAATGTGCTTCTTATAAAAGAATAATGTGATTAATGTTAAACCCTTTTCACATTGCCTCACTTCTTACTTTGAGTATGAGTTTACTTACATGTATGAGCTTAACATGCTGGTGATACTGTATGTGTGCTTTATATAAGGCTTATAGTATACTTAAAACAGTTTGTGGCCATGTGTAATTATTTAAACTGCCCCACCACAAGGAAAGTTTTCTTTTAATACTAGACTGTGGATTGGGGCTGTACATGCTCCAGAATCATCTCTGGATTGGACACATGACCGAGTCATCAAGTAGCATGAACTGGGTGCATTATTTGGTTTTGTGACAACCGATTTAGGTGAAATATGTGTGAGTAAATTTTTTTCAGAAGGTCAATTTAAAACAGAGATTGAAAATTCCTAAATCCTTCTTCCTTTCTCTTTCTCTTTTCTTCCACCACAGAACTCCACAGTACATCTTGTGGAAACCCTGGTGTCCCACCCAAAGCAGTCTTAAGTGGTGGTGGCCGTTTTGCTGTGGGAGACCGTGTGCGGTACAGTTGTGTTCCTGGTTATGTCTTAGATGGCCATGGCACACTCACATGCATCACCAATGCTGGAAACACTGCTGTCTGGGACTTTCCTGCTCCAATTTGCCGAGGTACAGATGACTAAATCAATTTGTATGTGTGGATGAATGGATATAAATGGGGCTGGGTGATATAAACAAGCTTGAAATTTATTCCACTAAAAATTTAGTGAGAAATGGATTGGTTAAGTTAAACTGCATTGTATTTGTGTGTATCCTTGAGGTCTAACAAACATGCAGATGTTTTCTTTATTACTTTACTTTACTTTACTTTACTTTACTTTACTTTACTTTACTTTACTTTGCTTGACGCTTTTTATCCAAAGCGACTGACAAGGAGCTAGAGCTGAGTGTCTGGCTCAAGGACACACCTGGTATCAGGGAATGGCCTACGATCCTGGACTGGGATTCGATCCTGCCCCTTTCTGCATTCCAGTCTGATGCTTATCATTAATAGTACTAATTAAATGTATTGATAACAATTAACACTAATCATAATGAAAACATATATTGTGATAATATGTTTGACCATATCACCCAGTCCTAAAATGAAGAGTTTTATTCTAAAGTGAAATTTCATTGAGAATTGCTAAAATATGTCATTATAATAAAATATAATTGTATAATAATCATTTGAACTTTGGAAATTATAATACTATTTAGTTTTGCAAATAACACTGAATATTAAAAAACATTCTAATTTTCATGTAATGTAATAAATAAATAGAATTTTGGAAAAAAACACTTCAAATAATGTACAGTATGTGTATATACTGTATGTCTGTGAGAAAGAAAAGAGTGTGTGTGTGTGTGAGTGTGTGAGAAAGACAGTGGGGCAGGCAATGCAAAGTTGCTTGTGTGTAGCATATGTGTACATATTTCTACACTTTATTTTATAATCAAAGATTGTGTGGGAGAAAGGCAAGTGCATGGAGTATACTGTATGTTATATTGGTTTTCAGATTATAGGATAAATGTAGATGTTTGATATTTGTACATAATGTTGAGTTGACATGAGTGCCATGCCAGAATTATTTTTACACATATGTACAAACATCTCTGATATAGTGTAGGTGGTATCGAAGGTTGCGACCTTAACTGTATATGTGCGTATAGACTACTTTTTGTGTTAATTTCTTCAAGAGCAGTGTTTCTGGTATTTAGCCTAGCTGAAATAATGTAAGTGGGGACAACAAAATTGTAGAAACACCAGCTAACTAAAAACAGAGTCAGAGTGGAGCAACTATTAAAGAGATCTGAACATGTTGCACGTCATAGAGACACAGACATGTTTCGGAATTTAGTTTTTATAGCCATATAGTTTTTTGTTTTTTTGTCTGGATGAGTGAATAATTAAGCGATGGCCATCCATCATTACAGCGTTATAGCCACTTAGACTAGAGAAACTGCTGAAATTGACAGCCTAATTTGTCACTTGTCATGGTATTACATCCCTCTCTCTTTGTGGCTTTAGAATTTTGGCTGGGAGGAATGGACCGGCTTAGTCATGTGATCTAGCTGATGCTTTAAACTGCGGGTGTTCTGAAATGACTGAGACTGACAGTTATGCTAGTGGCCAGATGGCAGCCTTAGCAACATGTTCCCGATCACAATATGGTTAAGAATGACCATGCCTTAAGGCTTTAGAAAACTGGAGGTAAAATAACATTAGGCCGCGTCTCTGCCATCAACTGCTTAGTTGCCATACGGCTACTTTTTAAAATAAATTAATACATTACTAAGTCTTGGTATACAGTAGGTAGGTATAGATACTGTACCATGGGTTAATTTTCTCAAAATAGTATACTAAAAGAAAAACAATCCACTGAACTTGAGGATCTGTCTTTATTGATCAAAGCCACTTGATCAGTGACTCTTTGCACCTTTCTTCATGTTATTCCAGCGACTCTCATATGACTGCAGAGTGACATCAATGACCTGAACTTGCCCAGGCAAAGACTTTGATTTAGTTAAGGGATTGAACTTTGCCACTCCACCTGAATGCATTCAGGTTGTAGATCTGATAAGCAACCCATAGTCAGTCATCCAGAAGAGCAGTATCCCCTTAACACACTGGAAAAAGCACTTCCACTTCTCAAAAAGGGCACGAACATCCACCATGCTCCCAGGGGCAGGTTCACTGTATTGAAGTTAGAGGACTATCAGTTCATGGTATGTGCACTCCTTAGTGATGCAAGCACAAGTGATAAAAGAGATAACTGCCAACTGCTACAAAGAAAGAAAGCAATTAATTGGTTACAATCACGAGAAACACAGGTCTATGTCACCGTATTATCAACTTCAGAGAAACTGCTGTAGAAACTGTACCCATGCTAACTCTCAGCAGCTTTGGTTTGGGGGACTCTGTAGATAAGGTTCAAGGACACATGCTGAAAGCATTCACGTATGTGATGGCAGTGGACAGGGTATAGTGACAACAGAAAGAGTCCAGCTTGATCAAACAAAAAGAAAACAATCAAGATCAGGAACTTCTTTTGGGATACTTGCACATTAGTAGATTGGTTTGGATACACTGGTCACCGGTTCAGACATATGCATGTCACTAAACAAGAATGCAGCTGTTAAGAAAGTTAAAGATTAACTCTGTAAAAATGACAGAACATAACTGTGGGACGTCTGGACTATGCAGTTTTCATGATGGTCTCCTGTATTAAACCTTACCCACACACATCTTTTGTCTTTTTTATTGATGCTGTACACATAAATTACACAAATTAGATATAATTGGACAATTGAGATATCATGGAAACAGCAAGAGAAGTATAATCAAATACCACCAGACAAATAAAGACAAAGATAGCGCCAACCTTTTGGAATGGGCAGTAATTAACCCATTCAAGATTATACTTATCTAAACAAGTTATCTAAATGTTTTTTTCTTGTTTTTTTAATGTAAGGAGCAATTTTTAATAAACTAAGCAAAGGACTGCTGATTCACTGCTGTTGTTGCTGTGCGGTCATAACATCTTGGCTTATCTGAAAACGGTCAGCTTACTAATGTAGTGAGGAATCCTTATAAAAAGGACGAGGCTAGTGACAAGGCAGAGTCAGAGGGAGAGGAGAGCATGGTGGGGTGGGAGGTGGGGAAGCGGGGGAAATGGCAGTCCTGGATTAGCAATGTCCCTGTCACTCTGTCAGTGAGGCTAAGAGGAGCTAAGCTACTAATACGTTCACATCTCAGAAACACAAACACAACTATTCACACCATCCCCTGGGATACACACTTGCACACAGAGTTGACTTGAGTGTTTTTGTTTGTATGTATGTGTATTTGTGTGCATGTGTATGTGAGGGGTGATGGCTAGAAGCATTCATAGCAGCTGTAATAGCTTTCCATCAGTTATTCAGCCATGCAATCAAATGACTTGAAAATGCAATGCTTTTAGCAATATCAAGTGTAATTGCTCTATGTGTGTGTGTGTGTGTGTGTGTGTGTGTGTGTGTGTGTATGTCTCCCTGTATTCTCACAAATACCTGTACTGCTAATAAACATGTGCACACACCCTGTTTTAATTATCATCCATTCATCCTCAGTAGAATAGATAAGAATATAATATTCACCTGCTCAAAATAGTAAGATTCATACAAATCTTACATATTTAGAATCATAGCATGCTAAAGATAAAATCAACAGAATGCATTTATTGCATTTTTACATTGTGCAGTATTGAATAGATTATTGGTGCATAGTATAGTTAATGTAAAACCATGAATGTTCATATATATTTGGTGTAATGTTAATTCATATTTTGCATGTTTAAATACACAGCCATAGGGAAGGCAGTGATTCAGTTGTTAGGGTGGTGTTTCATGAACCCAAGGATTGAAAGTTCGATTCCTGGTTTCTCTTGGCCACATGCCTTAGTGACATCATTTGTGTACAGCTGTCCAACAACAACAATTTCCCCAGTGGAGACCAATAAACTAATCACAACTAAATTAGATTAATTTAATTGTCCTGAAATGTTGATCATTTAAATGCGTCTGCTTCGTCTATAAGCTGTGGTTGGTCTGGAAGAGCTTTTGCATCTGCATCCATGCCTCTCAATTGCAATCAAAGCTGCCTTTTGTGATGGACAGGAGACAGCATGGTCCCTCTGTCGCTGAACAGCCCCATACACAGCAAGCTACGATGCACTGTGTGGCCTACACCTGTCGATCATGACCAGCATTATATTTTTCCAATGCTGACCCCTTTTCCGCCAAAATATCAAAACCTCTTGCTTTTAATGTTATGGCGCTTTGCTTTGAAAATCTATTTATTGCTTTAAAAAAGCAGTTGTTGTCAGGAATAGATGCCACCATACAGAAAACAGGAAGTTGGCTAATATAGCAGCTAGATACCAGCAGAATTTAGGATTGTTCATTTAGAGAATAATGTTGTGGTGACTAAATCCTGAATGCATCTGTTTGTGTGTGTGAGTGTTAGCATGTGTGCTTTGACTAAGTTGGTGCAGAATTATTTACAGGGCAAAAATATCCTTCAGCATTCAAGGCATCCATATTCACACAAATACACACAAACACATAAGCATAATTGGCCTTGAGAAAATTTCATCATGATCTCACAGATACAGAATATGCTTATAAATATTCATGTTTTTTATGATTGTGTGTGTGCATGAGTGCGTGTAGAGAGGGTGGTCTGAGTGAAAGAGAGCAACACAGAGATAAAGTGAGACCTTGCATCCGTGAATGTAGTATGCATATTACTAATACATGGATGAGAGATCAAGCTGAAAATGTAGGTATTTAAGAGAAGCTGTGATTAACTTAATTCATGTTTATGTATGTACCGGTACACTACTATATCAGTAGTATACCCTAAAGACAAATTAATTTCTGTACTGTATCTTCAAGTCATAAAAGACTATTTAGAAGAGAGGGACAGACTGTGAGAGAGAGAGGGACACAATGAGTGAGAGAGACAGACGACACAAGAGTGGGGGTTAGAGAGAAGGGGAAAAGCTAGAAGAAGAGGAAGTAGGGGGTTATTGTTGGAATTGAAAAAGTAATAATGTGCAGTAACAAAACTTGAAATTAGACTGGCTGAGAAACGGAAATGAAATGAGTGTGTGTTTGTGATTGTTAAAATATGCGTGTGTAGTCAGCATAACAAGACTGTCGCTGCTGCTGCATGGGTGCATATTTTTGTGTGTTCACAGGGGAAAGCACATTATTGGTTCAGCTCATATTACTAATTCTGCTGCAGTCTAATAGCCAACACCTGATTTTTTTTCTTCTTTCGAGCGGTATGAGTCGTACTGTGTCTCAAACAAAGGCTGTGCTGTGGCAGAATGTAGTTTCAGTTTTTGCACTTGTATAATCATTAAAGTGTGTTCAGACGAAATGTGAAATTAATTCTAGAGGTATATTATATGTGTAGAAAACAGGATAAGTGGGAGCGAACTGATGTGGGTTGAGATGACTATGCAGTTGTAGTTTGAAAATGTTTTGACTTCTATGAAAACTTTTCATTCATCCTAAAAGTGTACAGTTAAGTATGGATTCTCAGCTAGCTACAAGTTGATGTATTGCTATGCTTTTGCTGCATTGGCTTTTCGTCCTGAATAAAATTTGCACAAATGAAGCAAGACTTAAAGTCACTTCATGTTCATGTTATAGCTTTGTGAGTTACTTACTGGAGGTTGATGTGAAGCTCCACTTTAAAAACTTAATTTAAAAAAAAGGACATACCTACTTGTCCTAATATTTACTTTGTACTTACCCAGTGTCATCTGTAAAGTCAGTGCCATGTAAGTGTGTAGTGTGTTTAATTTATTATGAAAGCTCCCTTGTGAGCTTCAGCACCCATAACTAAAACATAAGAATGTCAGCATCTTACCTGTTTGCTGCAGGATTAATTATTTTCCATCTTGAGTATTTTAGCATGAGTTTAAGCCATGTATAATCTGACATACTCAGACAGTCTGACAGCAGGGAAAGAAATAAACATGCTAATTTAATTGTATCTATCCATCCTAGCTTAACAAAGGACATAATGAACCTAGTAGGAACAAAACAGAGAAAGAAAGACAATGGGAGAAAGTTGTTACTGTTATAAAGACTGTAAATGTTTAGGGTTTTTGCAGCACAATGTGTAGACATCTATTTCACATCACAAAATGATGCATAATGAGTCATTTTGCACCAGAGTGGGAATTGTATTTACTGTAATCAAATTACATTAATGCCACAGAACTCAAATCAAAAGACACTAAAGCAGATAAAGGATGATGAAAACTGTTCCTACTTTTGACTTACTGTAAGCATTCAAGTGACAGTTTAGGTAACTGTGTGGCACTAACATAATGGACAAGATGGCCTTTCATGTGCAATTACATTTCCAAGGCCATGATGCAGATAATTTATCCATTTTATTATTGTTATCATTTTGTCGCAGTAATACTAAAGAGGACATTTGGTTTACAGTACGACAAGGCCCAGAGAACAGAAAATAAAACACAACACAAAGCAGATTTACAGAGAAAACAGGATGTTGTAGATTGGACATTTTGGCAGACAAAAATACGTTGCCTGTTTACATTTTATTGATCAGCGTATTTGCAACTTGCGATTTACATTAATTGTTAAAAAATGATCACTATGTTAGCAGAAAACATAAGCTGGTTGCAATTGTTGCAAAATGTTTCGTTTAGTTCCATAGGAACGTAATTTTTAGGAGACTGGGTTGATGTAAAACAGCCACCCTAAAAACTGCCTTTGTGTATTGGTGTTATCTGGCTACTTAAAGCTGCTGCTTTCAAAGGTTCCTACATCATAAACAAGATATGTTCACTTTTGGCAAAGAATATGGACAAACTAATCTTTCTCGCACGCAGCAGGAATAGTGCAGAGGGTGAGTTGAAGACGTAGTGAGTTAGCTATCTGATTATAGTTTATGTGGTCGGTGGTAAGTGAATGTTTACTTGTTTATAAAAATGTGCAGCATATAACAAGCACTGTCTGTGCATGTGACATGTGAATATCTGTGTTTTTTTTAAAAAGATATAATATATTTTATTTAATTATTTATTCCACAGAACAACCTAAGCCACCTCATAATAGCTAAAGCAGTGGTATTTACCATTCTTTTAATATACTGCTGTACTTTCTGCTTCAGTTTATTAGGCAATTTGTATTTTACAAATACACTGCCATCAGTCAATCCAAAATGTTAATAAACCTGGAACCTGAATGTTTCTCAGAAGAAATGTAAGTGTGAACATTCTCAGGGGAATACACGTGTGCACAAATATTAGGCAACTATTAGTGTGCAAATTATAATGCAACCAAATGAAAACCAATCATCAAACACCATGCAACCATCTCACTTGTTTATTTTCAACTGTTAAAGTTAGAATAATAAACAAACAACACAGTATTTCCAAATTAACATTTCTGTCATTGCTGGTGGCTATATGTGACCAATATAGCCACCCTTCTTTTCAATAACAGTCATAAGCCTTCCGTTCATGGAGTCTGTCAGTTTCTTCATCTGTTGCCAATCTGCTAGTTTGCAGCAGCAACCCCAGCCTCCCAGACACTGTTCAGAGAGGTGCACTGTTTTCCTTCCCTGTAAATCACCCGTTTAAGAAGGGCCCACAGGTTCTTGATAGGGATTAGGTCAAGTGAGGATGGGGGCTGTATCATTATTCTTTCATCTGTAAGGCCTTTACTGGCTAGCCACGCATGGGAGTACTTTGATGCATTTGATGGAGCATTGTCCTGCATAAAAATCATGGTCTTGTTGAAAGATGATTTTTCTTGCTTTTCTTGCTTGAAGAAAGTGTCTTCTAAAAACTGGCTGTAGGTTTGAGAGTTGACTTTGAGTCCATCTTCAACCCAAAAAGGTCCAACTAGCTGATCTTTAAGAAAACCGGTCCATACCAGCACCCCACGTCCACCTTGCTGGCGTCTGAGTCAAAGTTAAGCTCTGTCCCCTTCACTGATACAGCCAGGAGCCCATCCATCTGATCTGTCAAGTGTCATCTCATTAGTTCATAAAACATTATAGAAATCGGTCCTCAGATACTTCCTGGTGCAGTCTTGACATTTCAATTTATGTCCTGTTCAGTGGTGGTTGGGTTTCAGCCTTTCTTACCTTGGCCATGTCTCTGAGCACGGAACACCTTGTACTTTTGTGCCCTCCAGCTAGGTTACAGTTCTGGAATATGACAGCACTGGAGGTTAATGGGTTCCTGGTTGCTTCACGTTCAGTTCTTCTTAAATCTTGGCATTTAATTTGCGTCTTTTTTTTCTCAACACGTTTCTAGTGAACCTGTTGACTATTTGCAACAAAACGCTTGATGGTTCTATGATCACACCCAAGTATCATAGCGATTTGGAGATTTTTCGGAGTCAGTTAAAACTCTTTTTTGGCCCATTTTGCCTGAAGAAAAGACTCTGCCTAATAATTTTGCACACCTTGATATAAGTATAGTATATCTTTAGGCCACACCCTCCCTCGTTACACAAATTCATATCACCTGAAATGCTTAAATCAACTTGAAGCATTCAAGTTTGTACAGCTTGGAGATGGAATATACGCATAAAAATTATGATATGATCAAAATACTCACTTGTCTAATAATTGTTTATTATATAATATGTTGATTTAACAAGAGAGGAAAGAGGGACAAGTGTTGCGTCAATTTGACATATACTTTTTATATTTATGTGTGAATGTGTGTCTGTCAAGTATTGTGAACTAGTTCAGCTGTTATATAGTTTCCACCAACACATACATCTATAGTGCGAGTCACGGGGTGCTCCCCTAAATAAGACATCACCTCTCCTGAAAACATGATTTGCGAAGTTGTGGGGGGTCTCTAAAATTTTGACAATATGCTATTAATGTCGTGTATTTATGCTTTTCTTTATCTTTGTTCATTGATGCTTTATTAATCACCTTAGGGAAATTGTTGTTGGACAGCTGCCAAACAGTACATGTCGGTGCTACTGCAGGGTTTTGGTGTCTTGTAGGAAGCCTTGACATGTAGCCTGGAGGGACTGGTAATCGAGACTTCTGTTCTACTGACTGGGTTACCTGCCACCCCATCTGTTTCATCTGTTTTTTTTGTTCTTGTTATTAATATTTTAATTATTATAAATAAAGATAAATAGGCCTACAGTATTGTTTCTGAGTCTGACCATGACAAAGTGGAAAAAAGGCAACTCCCTCAAAAGCCACATTATAGCTCACACACTGCTTATATCCTCATTCAGGGCACATACAAACTCCCCCTTGCAGTGCAGGAGATTTGAGCTAAGCTGTCATATTGATTCCAACATCCTGCACAGACATTCCAACTGTACGTGTTTATACCTGACGTGTGAACATGGCTATGTGCATTTGTATTGTACTTGTATATTATCTTGCACATTTCTTTATTTTTCAGTGAGGCTTTAAATAATAAAATCAA